>NW_008991501.1:600518-620799 GCF_000313855.2 Musa acuminata subsp. malaccensis
CTTAATACTCTTGATCCTAACAATTGGTATCAGAGTGGGGTTAACTCTCAAATGGATTAAAACCTAAGAGAGATGACATATGCCGGAAACTAAGAGGGCCACTCTATTACATGTCCACCCATGTTCAATGGGACGAACTACACCTATTGGAAGACCCGAATGAGGATCTTCCTTATTTCAATGGATTTTGAACTTTGGAATCTTATCAAAAATGGATTTTCGAAGTCTTCTCTTCCAATGATCGATTGGAATGAATTGGAGAAGAAGACTTTCGCTCTTAATGCAAAGGCTATGAATGCCTTATTTTGTGCGCTTGATAAAAATGAGTTCAATCGTGTTTCGATTTGTGAAACCGCGTTTGATATTTGACATACACTCGAAGTGACTCACGAAGGCACAAGTAGAGTGAAAGAGTCAAAAATCAATCTTTGATACATTCTTTTGAACTTTTTCGAATGAAACTGAGCAAGACTATTGGCGACATGTACACCCATTTCACAGATGTCGTCAATGGTCTAAAAGGACTCGGCAAAAGTTTTTCGGATTTTGAGCTCATAAATAAGATTCTAAGATCCATTCCTAAGAGTTGAGACCCTAAAGTCACTGCTATTCAAGAGGCTAAAGATTTAAACAACTTCTCTCTTGAAGAACTAATCGGGTCATTAATGACCTATGAAATGACTTGCAAGGCTCATGAAGAGCAAGAAGACATCCTTCTAAAGAACAGGAAGGATATGACACTTAGAACTTTAGATGACCACTTGAGAGAAAACTCAAGTGATGAGGACTGTGACGATGACTTGGCACTTCTAATAAGGAAATTCAAAAAATTCATTAAGAGAAACAAGTTTAAAAATGATACAAAAAATAAATTTGAACCCAAAAAGGACCAAGTTATTTGCTACGAGTGCAAAAAGCCGGGACACTACAAAAGTGATTGTCCCCACGCCAAGAAGAGAACATCAAAGAAGAAGGCACTCAAAGTAACGTGGGATGACTCGAGCGCATCCGAAGAAGAGGAGTCCAACACCGAGCAAGTTGGTCATTACACCTTAATGGCCATCGGAGAGGAGGTAACAAATTTAATTGATGAATTATTAAATGCCTTCCATGACTTATTTGATGAATGTAAAATAATTAGTAGAAAATATAAATTGTTGAAAAATAAGCATGATAGTCTTGTTAGCAATTTTGATAAATTAAAAACTGAATATCATGATAGTTTGGCTCAATGTGAAAAATGTCATGATCTAGAAACACTACAAAAGGAGAACTTGCTACTTAAGGACGCCTTGAAGAAATTCGAGGTTGGTAGCAAGTCTTTGAACATGATCCTTACAAATAAGGGTCACGTTCCCAAAAGAAGTGGAATCGGATTTGTGAGAAGTCCTCACCAAAATCCAACCACTTTTATAAAAGGCCCTATCTTACATGTTTGGCACCAAAGCAAATGCAACTTTTGTTGCAAACATGGACATAAAACATATCATTGTCCATTCAAGAAAATTAGCTTGAACAAACTGATTTGGGTTCCTAAAGGAACCATGATAAACTCTATGCAACATAATAAACAATGTAGATCAGTTTTTGAGGCAACCAAAAGTAAATTGGTACCTAAAAATTATCCTTTCTTGTAGAGACATACACCATCACAAGCTAGGAGCAAGAGATGGTACCTTGATAGTGGATGCTCAAGGCATATGACCGGAGATCCATCTCAATTCTCTAAGCTCACTAGCATAAACGAAGGCTATGTCACCTTTGGAGACAACAATAAGGGTAAAATCATTGGCAAAGGAATCATAGGTAATAAATCCAACTTCTTTATTGAAGATGTTTTGTTAGTTGATGGTTTAAAACATAACCTCTTGAGTATTAGTCAATTATGTGATAAAGGATATATCGTCAAATTCGAATCTAATGCTTGCATCATTGAAAAACCACACAAAAACACATCTATGATTGTATTAAAATAGAATAACGTATACACCATTGACATCAATGATTTTTGCAATGAAATGTGTTTCTCGGGTTTGAATGAGGATGCTTGGCTTTGGCATAGGAGATTAGGTCATGCTAGCATGAAACTAATCACTAAAATATCATCTAAAGAACTTGTACGAGGAATTCCTCATATCAAGTTCATCAAAGATAATGTGTGTGATGCTTGTCAATTAGGAAAACAAATTAAGGGTAGTTTCAAATCTAAGAATCAAATAAGCACATCTAGGCCCTTACAATTGATCCATATGGAATTGTTCGGACCAATCTCTACATCAAGCCTAGGAGGTAGCAAATACGCCTTCGTCATTGTAGATGACTATAGTAGATACATATGGACTTATTTCTTAAAACACAAAAATGAATGCTTTAGATATTTCACCAAGTTTTGTAAACTTGTTCAAAATGAAAAGGGTTTTATGATTTCATCAATTCGAAATGATCACGGTGGTGAATTTCAAAATCATGATTTCCAAGAATTTTGTGAATCTAATGAATACAACTAGAACTTCTCTACTCCAAGAAATCCTCAACAAAATGGAGTAGTAGAAAGAAAGAATAGAAATTTACAAGAAATAACAAAAACCATGTTGAATGAACATAGTCTACCCAAATATTTTTGGGCCGAAGTCGTAAACACTACATGCTATATTTTGAATAGAGTTATAGTAAGACCCTTATTCACCAAAACTTCCTATGAGTTATGGAATAATAAAAAACCCAATGTTTCATATTTTAAAGTTTTTGGGTGTAAGTGTTTTATCTTGAATGAAAAAGATGCCTTAGGAAAAATTTTGATGCTAAATCCGATGAAGGAATTTTTCTTGGTTATTCATTGGTTTCTAAAGCTTTTCATATCTTCAATAAAAGAACTTTAATTATAAAAGAATCCATTCATATTGTTTTCAATGAGATTTTCGAAATCAAGAAAAATGATTTTGATGATGATGTTAATTTCGATTCTTTGAATTTAAATGAAATCCCTTCTCCAACTAGCAACTTGGATGCATCCACTTCCGAAATATCCTTACCAAAGGATTGAAAGTATATAGATGCTCATCCTAAGGAGCTAATCCTAGAAGACACATCTAAGGGGGTTCAAACACATTCTTCTCTTAAAAATTTTTGTGCTAACACCGCTTTTCTCTCCCAAATTGAACCTAAATGTATTGATAAAGCCATGAAAGATGATTCATTGATTATCGCAATGCAAGATGAGTTAAATCAATTTGAGAGAAATGAGGTGTAGAAGCTTGTTCCTAGGCCAAATGACCATTTAGTTATTGGTACTAAATGGGTCTTTAGAAACAAGTAAGATGAATCCGGTATTGTGGTTAGAAACAAGGCTAGATTAATGGTCAAAGGTTTCAACCAAGAAGAAGGTATCGATTACGAAGAAACCTTCACTCCTGTGGCTAGATTAGAAGTCATAAAGATTCTCGTTGCCTATGCTAGTAATAATAATAATTTTAAGTTGTTTCAAATGGATGTTAAAAGCGCTTTTCTTAATGGCTTTATTTTTGAAGAAGTTTATGTTGAATAACCTCCCGGATTTGAAAATAATAGCCTCCCTAATCATGTATTTAAATTAACTAAAGCTTTCTATGGTTTAAAACAAGCCCCAAGGGCTTGGTATGATAGACTCAGTACTTTTCTTATTGAAAATAATTTCACAAAAGGCAAGGTCGATACTATATTGTTTATCAAGAATTTTAAAAATAATTTTCTCATTGTTCAGATTTATGTTGATGATATTATCTTTGGTTCTACGAATGAATCTCTTTGTGAATCTTTTGCTAAAACCATGAGTCTCGAATTTGAAATGAGTTTGATGGGAGAATTAACCTTTTTCTTAGGCTTACAAATTAAGCAACTAAGCAATGGCATCTTTATTAGTCAAACTAAATATGCTTTAGATCTGCTAAAAAGATTTAATATGGATAGCTCAAAAGCTATTAACACTCCTATGAGCACCTCCACTGAGTTAGAAGTTGATGAAAGTGGAGAAAGCTTCGATCAAAAAACTTATAGCGGTATGATAGGAAGTTTACTTTACCTCATTGCAACTAGACCATATATCATGTTCAGTGTAGGACTTTGTGCTAGGTTTCAATCGAACTCTAAGATATCTCATCTCAAAGCGGTTAAAAGAATACTTAGATATCTTAAAGGTACCACACATCTAGGATTATGGTATCTAAAATTTGAGAATTTTGAGTTAATTGCTTATGCTAATGCATATTTTGCTGGGTGTAGACTAGATAGAAAATGCACATCAGGAACATATCAATTTTTGGGACATTCTCTTGTTTCCTAGTCATCTAAGAAACAAAACTCGGTTGCACTATCAACAACCGAAGCTGAGTATATTGCAGCTAGTGCATGCTTGGCACAAGTTATGTGGATGAAAAACACCTTAGAAGATTATAAAGTCCATCTTAAAAACATTCCCATTAAATGTAATAACACAAGTGCAATATATTTAACAAAGAATCTCATTCAACACTCAAGAACAAAACATATTGATATTAGATATCACTTTATACGAGATCATGTCACTAATCATGATGTAATCATAGAGTTCAATGATACTAAGCATCAACTAGCTGATATTTTTACAAAACCTCTAAGTGAAGAACAATTTAATTTCATTAGAAGAAAATTAGGAATGTTAATATGTCCGAATGCATAAACTTGTTAAGATTATTTTTTAGATTTTTTTATTTAATGATCAAATCACTTAATTGCCATGATGATTTTACAAAATTACATGCCTTAATTACATGTTGGAAATTATATGTTTTGGATACAAAAAAATTTCATAATAATAAGCATGTTTTATCTTCATGATTGAATTTGAAAATCTATAGCAAAACCTCGTCCGAATGCATGAAAGTGTTAAATTTCATTTTCGGATCTTCTTGATCCTAACAATCAGATTTTCTCGATACATTATTCTCTTCCAGACTTAATAAACATATGTCATATCGAGTTTTTGGATTCACATCATTGATTTTTGACATATGGAATCAACTAGCAAATGCATCTCTCATAGACTTATCATGTGAAAAATATCTTTCGAGAAATGGATTTGACGATTCCTTCTTATATCTTTTGAGAAATAGTTTTACGTGCAAGGATTTGATTCACACATATCTTGATTCTTGTAAAAATAAAGCGTGCTTTAATATCTTATCAATTTTAACTTCATTCGAGTAAGCTCACAAGTGACTTTCCTCCTTTATGCAAAAATATAATAACAAATAAAGACGAAGAAGTAATGAAAGTCATCTCCATGTCATGTTTTCCTTGAGATGTTTGTATAATTGATATCTTATCACTCATTATTGAAAAATGACATAAACCTAGTTAAAATTTGCTAATATCATTCTCCATTTTGTTGATAACAAAGGGGGAGAAATATATGAATTAATGCTATGAGTGCCATATTTGAATTTAAATTATGTTAAGATATCAAAAGCTTGCTTCGAAATATATGATAAATTGATGATAGAATTGCTATGATTACTATATTTGCACTATGTTATTGCCATATTTGCATTATGTTGAGATATCAAGAACTTACATCGCAGTTTTAATGTTGATATCTTACCATATAATGAATTGCTATGATTGCTATCTTTCACATTTGAAATGTAAAACCTAAAAATGGATGTCAAGCCTTGACATCATTTTCAGATAAATAAATCATGATAGGAATAATGATAGGAGTATTGATAAAGTTAAATGATCTTAACTTATCAATATGACTCTTGAATTCAAAGGCTTTGAATTCAAGAATAACTTATCTCAAGTATGGCATATAGATAGGGGGAGTTAAGGTTAACTCCGGTATCAATTGATTGTCGTTATCACAAAGGGGAAGATTGTTGACTCTCAGATTTTGATAATGAAGTCAATTGTCATTTGTTATCTAATCCATATGTTGAGATAAGTGTACAGGATTAACTATGATGGAAGAAATATATGCAGCAGGAGTTGCGCCGGAGTCAAGACCATGATCACGTTGGGGGTTCGAGAGTTCGACGGAAGTCCGGACGGTCCTCGAAGGTTCTGCGGGAACAAATCCGAGAAGTCCAGGAGCTTGCTAAAGAAGCTCATCGGAACTCGCCAAGTGGATCGTCGCAAGTCCAAGAGTTGGCTGGAAGTCCACCGGAGCATCGCCGAAGGTTCGTCGGATGTTCGCCGGAAGCTCGCCGGAAGAAGCGATTGACGCACTGGAGCAAGTTGTAGTAAATGTTTTAAAGAAATATTGTAGTTAGCATGTAGATTAAGCTAGGAATGGGAGGTGATCCCATTAACTTAATCTGGGGGCAATTGGGCCCTTGATAGACCCAAATTGGGCTGAATGGATCAGCTCATTCGGACCCAGAGTTCCTGACCGGTGGTGGCACCACCCAGGAGCTCAGTCTCCCAGGAAATTTGGGTGGTGCAACTGCCTAGGTCAGGTGGTGGCACCGCCTGGGCTCAGTCTCCGAGCAAGACTGGGCGGTGGAACCGCCCTAGTTAGGCGGTGGCACCGCCAGAGCTCGGTCTCCGAGCTTTGTCAAGCGGTTATACCGCCCCAGTCAGGAGGTAGTACCGCCAGGACCCCAAAAATCTGAGAAAAGACATTTTTGAGCTCCAAATTCAAACTAGTATGGGGCCTATATATACCCCACCCTTTTCTGAAAGGGTACTGAAAATCCAATCTTACTCTGTGATTTTTAGAGTTCAAAAGTGTTGTAAAGGCTAGAAGTTCTCCTCCCTCTTTTCTTCTAAGTTTTGATCTTTTAAGAGAGGAGAGAAAAATTCTATAAGGGTTGTCTCTTAAGCCCGTCAAAAGGAGTGAAATTGTAAAAGGGTGGTTGGTCTTCGCCTATTGAAGGAAGGCCTCTAGTGGATGTCGGTAACCTCATCGGAGGAGGAAGCCAAAAGTGGATGTAGGTCAAGATTGACCGAACCACTCTAAATCTCGGTTTGCATTTACTTTCTGTTCTCTATCTTAACTACAAACTGCCTCCATAGCTTTACTTTAACTGCACTTCGCCTAATCTAAGTTAAAGTAACTTCCGAATCGGCTTTCATAGTGAAATCGCTTTTACCGTACGAACGTCGTATTTCGATTTGTAATTACATTATGTTCTCTATCTTAACTACAAAATGCCTCTATATCTTTACTTTAACTGCATCTTATGTAAAAGGAAGTTAATCCATGGAAACTCCTCGCATCATGCAATGAAGTAGGTGTTGGTCAATTGAGAATAGCTTCTACGTTGCTTTGATCTATTATAATTCTATTTTTCGAAATAACATACCCCCAAAACACCACACTATGAGTAAAAAAATCATACCTTTTCATATTAGCATAAAGATTTTACTATCTTAAAATAAAAAATATCTTTTTAAGATGATTCATATGCTAATCTTCACTTTTGTTGTACACCAATATTGCTAGTCATAGGTGCCCTACAAGCCAATCACATGAGTGATGACACATGTGACTTGACACGCAGTATTTTTACTTATTATTATTATTTGGTATTTTATCACTTTATATTGTTTGTTGCTTGAATATATTGTGATATCCATAGATCTATGCAATGAGAATCGGACCGTGATGAGATCACGATAATGAGACCGATTCACCTTTAAACACAGATCCTAAATAATCTCGGTCATATGTTACTCAAGAGGGACATCGAGATAACCGGACAGGCTAGTGTGCTATAAACCCGTCCATATGATGGATGCAGCTGGTCTCATAGCTACTAGTATGGGGGCACTAGGGATACAGTACATGTGCTCATTGGAGAATATGTTCATTGATTGATCTGCTTACGAAATGCTAGATGGTTGATGACGCCTTATTGTCAGACAATGATTCTGTAGTCCTAGTGGTGTATATAATCCTTAAACTTGAGACACCAAGGATGTATTGTATGAGTACTCCATTCTTTGATACCGGACTTATAGGTCTGGAGGTTCCAGATCTAGCATAACTGGTCATTAGGAGTAGTAGCCAACCTTACGAGGACTATTGAATGTCGATTGAGGATCATCCACTCTTAGTGTCATGAGAGGAATATTCCATGTGTTCTTGCTCAGACAAATCCCTAGTCAGGGTCATTCGGATTGAGAAAGAAATAGTTATCCGAGAGAATCCGATTAGAGCGAGACTCGAGTAGAAATTATATGGGCCTGACAGTACCATGCCCGGTATATAGTCTCTGGGATATTAGATGGATGAGGGATTATATGTACATGGTAACTGAAGATAGACAGGTCTAATGGATTGGATTCCCCTGTATCATCCGATAGAGTACCCCATCCTCTTGAGAGATATGTGATACATATCAAAGGAGAGGATATTGAGGATATTGATCCTCGAACCTACGAGGAGGTTATTACGAGTATAGACTCCAAGAAGTAGCAAGAGGCCATGAATTCTGATATGGATTCCATATACTCTAATAAGGTTTGGAACTTAGTTGATGCACTCGAGGGTATTATACCCATTGGTTACAAATGGATCTTCAAGAAAAAGATTGGAGTAGATAGAAAGGTAGAAACCTATAAAGCAAGGTTAGTAGGTAAGGGGTATCGTCAAAGACAAGGTGTTTACTATGACAAAACCTTCTCACCCATAGCCATGCTAAAATCCATCCAAATTCTATTGGCTATTATATCACACTATGATTAAAAGATTTGACAGATGGATGTAAAATCTGCGATCCTCAACGGCAACCTCAAAGAGAAGGTGTATATGATATAGCCTAGGGGATTTGTGTCCAAAAAAAGTTCAGATAAGGTATGCAGATTACTTAGGTCCATCTATAGACTAAAGTAAGCTTCCCGAAGTTGGAACATAAGATTTAATAAGGTGATCAGATCTTATAACTTCGTTAAGAATGAAGATGAACCTTGTGTGTATAGGAAGGTAAGTGGGAGCACTATCACCTTATATGTGGATAACATCCTAAACATTAGGAATGATATAGGAATGCTCTCCACAGTAAAGACTTGGCTATCTAGACACTTCTCCATGAAGGACTTAGGGGAAGCATCCTACATATTGGAAATTCAGATCTATAGAAATATATCTAAGAGGATACTTGGCTTATCCCAGTTCAAGTACATAGACATTATTGTTAAAAGGTTTGACATGAAAAATTCTAAGAGATGTCTCTAGGAGTATGTCCCCAAAGATTCCTAAATAAAGGGTAGACATAGATAGGATACCCTATGCCTCAGCGATAGGGTCTATCATGTATGTCATGCTATATATCAGGTTTGATATAGAGCATGCTTTAAGTGTCACGAGCAGGTATTAGGTAGATCTAAGCTTGGAGCATTGGAAAGTAGTAAAATATATCCTTAAGTACTTAGAAGTACTAAGGATCTTTTACTGATATATGGAGGAAGTAGCCTTGAGGTTGAGGGCTACACAGACTTGAGTTTTCAATCCGATGTCATTACTTAGAGAAGCACTAAGGATCTTTTACTAGTATATGGAGGAAGTAGCCTCAAGGTTGAGGGCTACATAGACTTGAGTTTTTAATCCGATATCAATGACAGCAAGTCTAAATCAAGATATGTGTTCATCCTGAATGGAGGAGTAGTATGTTGGAAGAATTCCAAGCAAGATACTATTATTGACTCGACCATAGAGGCAGAGTATATTTCTACAATAGAAGCAGCAAATAAGGGAATCTAGATGAAGAAGTTCATCATAGATCTAGGAGTTGTGTCAAGTAAAGAGGAGCTAATTCTCTTATATTGCAATAACTATGAGGCGATTGCTCAAATGAGAGAACCTAGGTCTCACCAGAAGTATTATAAGAAGGTTCCAGTTTATTAGAGAGATCATGGCCCAATAAGATATAATAATGGAAAGAGTTCCATCCGAAGATAACATCACATATTCATTGACAAAGCCATTGTCTTAAATTATCTTTAAGCGTCACAGGGGTCTGATGGGGATCAAACACATAGGTGATTAACTTTAGGTCAAGTGAGAGATTGGTAGTCATAGGTGCCCTGAAAGCCAATCATATGAGTGATGACACATATGACATGACATGCAATCTTTTTACCTATTATTATTATTATTATATTTTCTTATTTTATATTGCTTGTTGTATATATATATTATGATATCCATAAATCTATGCAATAAAAATCGGATCATGATGAGATCACAATAATGAGACCGATTCACCTCTAAATATAGAACATAAATAATCCTGGTTATAGGTTACTCGAGAGGGACATCGAGATAACTAGATAGACTTGTGTGTTGTATACCCATCCATATGATGGAGATAACTGGTCTCATAGTTGCTCGTGTGAGGATACTAGGGTTACAGTGCAAGTACTCATTGGAGAATGAGTTTATTGATTGATCTGCTCATGGAATACTAGATAGTTGATAATAACTCATTGTTAGACAATGATTTTGTCATCCTAGTGGTGTACCTATTCCTTAGACTTAAAATTCTAAGGATGTCTTATATGAGTACTCCACTCTTTGATACTAGACTTATAGATTTGGAAGTTCCAGATGTAGTACAACCAGTCATCGGGAGTGGTAGCCAATCTTACGAGGGCTATTGAGTGTCGATAAAGGATCATATGCTCTCGGTATCATGAGAAAAATATCTTATATATTATTGCTCAAACAAATCCTTGGCCAAGGTCATTTAAATTAAGAGAGGGAGTTCTTTAGGAGAATCCGATTAGAGCGAGAGTCGAGGAGATAACGTATGGGTTTGACAGCACCATACTCAGTGTACGTATTGAATCTTGAATTTTGATGATGAAACCAATTGATAAAGTAATGATTTAATATGCATTTAAGTGACACAGGACTAGCTTCAATTAGGAAAAGATAAATCAATTAATGCAGTGGAATCAAAGGTTAGGCCGGAATGGAACATGTCAGAAGATTAGACATTAGGTCGAAGGTCGATGTGTCAACAGAAGGCTTTATGCCATGAGTTCAAGCATTAAGCCAGAAGGATAAAAAATTATGCCAAGAAGATCAGATGTTGCAGAGGTTAATATGTCGATTGGGCAATTCACCAAAGGAGTGGATGATGCGTTGAAAGGTCGGACGAAGCTCTAAAGGGTCAAAGGAAGCACCGGATGAACTAATAACATACTAGACAATATGTGATTCATGCTTGTAATCAATTGTGTCTTGATAGAAGTAGTTTAGGTTGTAATTGAGTTGTTTTGAATATAATTAAGCTAACTCAATTAGGGGCCCAATGGGCCTGTTCTGGGGCTAATTTGGGCCCATTAGGAGGCACATTCAATGATCTAAAAGTTGGGTCAAACGGTGGCACCGCCAGACTACGCGATGGAACCGCTAGAGGCTCAGTCTCCAATAGCCCAATCTCCAAGGCTATCAGGCGGTGGTACCACAAGACTGGCTAGTGGTACCATCTAGTGTCAATCTGTAGGCGATGGTACTACCTAATACTGGTGGTGGTACCGCCAATACATTGAAAACCCAAGATAAAACCATTTTGGCTCTAAATTTAAATCCATTTGGGGCCTATAAAAACCTCACTCATCTCTACTCGATTAACACAGAAATTGAGAACAAAAATTAGGGAAAACACTATTTTAGTCTTGTGAGAATTCCCCTCCTCTAGCTCTAAGTGTTGATTTTAGTTTAAGAGAGGGGTGAGTTAGTTATAAAGGTTATCTCCTAAACCCGTGAAAAGGAGAAAAAGGTTATAAGAGGGTAGTTGATCTTTGCCCATTGAAAGAAGATCGATAATGGAAGCCGGTGGCCTCAACGGAGGAGGAATCGGGAGTAGATATAGGTCGTGACGACCGAACCACTATAAATTTGGTATGCACGCTCTTTCTGCTCTTCATTACTATTATTTTCTATTTTAATTATTTATTACACTTACTTCAAGTGAAGCATACTTTCAATATCATTTTCGATACAGGCTTTATCGAAACCGTTTATCTAAAACATCGAAGTTTTTCGATAGCACTAATTCACCCCCGCCCCCTCCCACCCGCAACCCCTCCCCCCCTTCTTAGTGTCAAATTCGGTCATAACAGTATGGTCTCTAGGATATTAGATAGATAAGAGACTATAAGTACATAGTAACTGAGAATAGATAGGTCCAAATGATTAGATTCCCCTGTATTATCTAGGGACTACGACGTAGTGGCATAGTACGTTCGTAGTCGATGAATCGAGTGAATTATTATGTAGATAATAATTCACTGAGCTAGAAGGAGTTCTAACAGGTATGACTTACGGCCAACTCGATATTGGGCCTAGAGGATACACATATATGGTAGGTATTGCGACGAGTAGAGGTTTGTATATGAGATATCCGTCGAAGTCCCTATCTTATTGGATATCCATTAAACCTCTAAATTATTGGATCCTATAAATGAGATCCAATAAGAGCTAATAAGAGATTATTAGATAGAGAACCACTAATCTAAGAGGCTTGGGTAGTTGGATAAAGATCAAATACTCAATAGGGCAGGATTCATTAGGGTTAAATTGATAGGGGCCTCTATAAATATGAGAGAACAAAAGGGCCATAGGCTAGGATTCTTGGTTGCTACCTCCTAGTTTCCTCTCTCTTTTTCCTCCTCAGATAGCAGGTATAGAGATTTGGATAGTAATTTGAGGAGCATCTTCGTAGCCCCTATCATGTGGATCACCGCTAGAGAGGAGGACGCTTGACCTCCTTCATCCTCTCCCATAAATTTGTAGAAATTCAGGGATATACAATATCCCTAGGTAACACTACTATCTCACATGTGGTTTTAAGTTTTGTAGGTTTTTATGCACCAATCTTCGTATGATGATGAACACCTTTTGAGAAATTTGAGATTTTATTTTATGTTCTTCCGCTACACATGTGATGTCGCCCCTAGATTTCTCTACACTCCCCTCGACTGTCGTAGCCACTTTTGTTTCCTCACCTTTTTGCTACCGACATCGACATAAATTGCCTCCTAGCCGTGCCCTCAACACTGCCTCAGCCGATACCCGCCTTCCAACCGTGACCCTCACTACCTCCCCTTAGGTCATAACCATAGCTGCTTGTGGTGATGCTTTTGCCTCCAGCCATGCATGCAATGACCGCAACGAGCTCTCATACTGCTCTCGGCATCCACTTCCTTAGTAGCCTCATAGCAATTCCTCACACTCTCAACACAAGCTTTACAATAGCTACACCAAATAGGGTAGTGCTGATGCCCTTAACTAGACAACAGAAATAAGAGTTAAGGATTACATATTTACAATCCTATGCAATAGCTACCAATAATTTAGTGAAAGCTTAACTTGAAGCCTTGGAAACTAGAATTGAGAACTGGTTGCAAGAAACACTTAATGATTTCAAAAGGAGCATCCTAGAGAGCTTTAGCAAACTTCTACAAGATGAAAGTTCAAGTCTTATGTTAAACCGACCTAGAGACATAGGAAAAATGAACCAAGAATAGGACACAAACTACCCCTGCATGAAGGTGGAATTTCCAAGAAAGGACGATGGAGATTCGACCAATTGGATCTCTAGGGCAGAAAACATTTTTTGTTTTCACAGAACTCCAAAAGAATCTAACGTGGAAATAGCTTCAATCTAACGAAATGAAGATGCAATCCAATGGTATGATTGGTACGAAACCTACCACGGGGTCCTCTCATAGGAGCAATTCAAGAGAGGGCTTCTTGTTCGCTTTAGACCATATGAATATGAGAATGTTGATGGGCAGCTCGCTAAAATTAACTAGAATTCTGCAATGCTACAATATCAAAGCAAATTTGAACGATTATCAAATCAAGCTAGAGATTGGTCTGAATGACAACCGATGGGAACATTTATTGAAGGACTTAATCCAGATATCTAGTGTAAAGTCAAAGCTTGCCAACCCTACACTATGATAGCTGCAATCTCATTTGCACATTTGTATGAGGAAAAAATTAGCAGGGAAAATCATCGAAACAAAAGTGACAATGAATAGATAATTAGCAAGCCACCTGTTAGGAACGAGTCGGTACTAAAAGGGGGGGGGGGGGGGGGTGATTTGAATTAGTGCAGTGGATAAAAATGACGTTAGTTCGAAAAATCTTTGTTTCGATAAAATCGATATCGGAAATGTATTTAACTTGAAAGCATTCATAAGAGTGTAATGAGGAAGTAAAGCAAGTAAGGCAGTTTGTAGTAAAGGTAAATTGCAAGAAGTAAATGCAAACCAAGTTTTATAGTGGTTCGGTCGTTGTGACCTACATCTATTCCGTTGATTCCTCTTTCGTCAAGGCCACCGACATCCACTAACAGTCTTCCTTCAATAGGCGAAGACCAACCACCTTCTTACTGTTGAATCTCGGATTTTGATGATAAAATCAATTGATGTGTTAATTGATCTAATCCATATTATTGAGTTAAGTGTGCAGGATTAACTACGATAACCAGAAAACATAAAGAAAGAATACCGGAGTCAAGTTCGATGGACGTTTAAGAGTCCGAAGAATTGTCGGAGATGCTGCCGGAACCAACCGAGAAGAAATCGGGAACCTGTCGGAATTTTCGGAAGTTCACCGAAGAGATCGTCGGAGGTTCGCGGAGATCACCGAGATGGCTCGGCTACTCGTTGAAGTCGTCATAAGATTGGGAGCTTGCTGGGAGTCCATCGGAAGAAATCCGAGGGCATATCGGAAGTCCGCCAGAAGTTCATCGGAAAGCTCGCCGGAAGAAGACTCGACGTTCACGGTTGAAAACTTGCTTGGGATGTTTTTAATTATGTAGTTCACATGTAATTAGGAATAGGATTAAAATATAATCTTATATCCTGGTTATGGACCAACTGGACCCAAAATTAGACTTGGTTTGGGCTAAATTTAAAGCCCAACCAGTGAACCGAAGGGTCTGGTGTGGCACCGCCCAGCACTCGAGAGCTAGGCGGTGGCACCGAGTGCCAGGCGGTGGCACCGCCCAGCACCCGAGTGCCAGGCGGTGGCACCGCTTGGCTGGGCGGTGGCACCGCCAGTCCACTATCAGTGTCAGACACTAACAGGCGGTGGCACCGCCAGCATCGGGAACCAAAGAGAATTCAAATTTTGGAGCCCAAATTTGAATCCTCTTGAGGCCTATAAATACCCTTCAATTCTCAACTGAGAGAACAACTTTTGAGAAGCAATTGATTGAGAGAAAGGTCTTAGAAAAGTCTTAGCAAGTCTTGTTTTCAATTTGCTTGAGTGTTCACCTCCTTCTTTCTTGCTGAAAATTTGTAAGAGTGTGAACCGCTTGTAAAAAGTTGTAAGAGGGGTATTTGCCCTTCCCCTTCAAGAGATTTACTAGTGGAAGGTGGGAGCCTCATCGAAGAGGGCCTCGCAAGTGGATGTAGGTCATTTGACTGAACCACTTTAAAATCGGCGTGATCTCTGGTTTGTATTTCATTATTGCTATTTACATTATTGCAAACCTTCTTACGTGCTTTATTTCCTCATTACCTTTGCTGCATACCTTTACAAACACGCGTTCAAGTTAAACTTTTCAAGTTCGGTTTTCATCGTATCAAAAGATTTGTTGAAACCAAAATTTTAATCCGCTGCACTAATTCACCCCCCCCACTCTTAGTGCCACTCCGATCCTAACAATTGGTATCAGAACTAGGCTCACTCTCATATTTGGTTTGATACCCAAGAGAGATGGCTTACTCCGGCATATATGAGGGTCATTCTATCACACGTCCACCCATGTTTAATGGGTCGGATTATACTTATTGGAAGACTCGTATGAGAATCTTCCTCATTTTCGTGGATTTCGAGCTTTGGACTATTGTCAAAAACGGATTTCAAAAATCTTCTCTTTCGATGAGCGAATGGAATGAATCGGAGAAGAATGTTTTTGCTTTAAATGCAAAGGCTATGAATGCCTTGTTTTGTGCACTAGACAAAAATGAATTTAATCGTGTTTCAGTTTGTGATTCGACTTTTGATATTTGCAGAACTCTTGAGGTCACTCATGAAGGCATTAGCCGAGTGAAAGAGTCCAAAATCAACATCCTTGTGCACTCTTACGAACTCTTCTGAATGAAACCAAGTGAGTCCATCGGAGACATGTACACCTGGTTCATGGATGTCATCAATGGACTCAAAGCTCGTGGTAAAGATTTTACTAACTTTGAACTAGTAAAATCTTAAGATCCCTCCCTAAAAGTTGGGATCCAAAAGTTATGGCCATTCAAGAGGCCAAGACCTTAAAACATTCCCTCTTGAAGAACTTATTGGGTCTCTAATGACCTACAAAATGACATGTCAAGCTCATGACGAGCTCGAGAACCCCCTTCCAAAGAACAGGAAGGATATGACACTCACATCACAAGAAGATCACTTGAAAGGAACATCAAGTGATGAGGACAGTGACAATGACATTGCACTTTTGACTCAAAAATTTAAAAAATATTTAAGAAAGAATAAATTTAAAAATAATATAAAAAATAAATTTAAACACAAGAAGGACCAAGTGATTTACTATGAATGTAAAAAACCGGGACATTACAAGAACGATTGTCCTCAAGCCAAAAAGATAACATCAAAGAAGAAGGCGCTCAAGGCAACGTGGGATGATTCAAGCGCGTCCGAAGAAGAGGAGTCCAACACCGAGCAAGTTGCTCATTACGCCCTAATGGCCATCGGAGAAGAGGTAATGGATTTAATTGATGCAGATTTACCTTATTATGAATTATTAAATGTCTTCCATGAGTTATTTGATGAATGTAAGACAATTAGTAGAAAATACAAATTGCTAAAAAAGGAGCATGATAGTCTCACTTGTAATGTCGATAAATTAAAGACTGAATATCATGATAGTTTAGCTCCATATATAAAATGACATGATCTAGAAACTCTCCAAAAGGAGAACTTACCACTTAAGGACACCTTGAAGAAATTCGAGGTTGGTAGTAAGTCTTTGAACATGATCCTTACAAATAAGGGTCACGTTCCTAAAAAAAGTGGAATCAGATTTGTGAGAAGTCCTCACCAAAATCCAACCACCTTCATTAAAGGCCCTGTCTTACATGTTCGACACCAAAGCAATTGCAACTTTTGTTGCAAATATGGACATAAAACTTATAAATGTCCATTCAAGAAAATTAGTCCGAATAAACTAATTTGGGTTCCTAAAGGAACTATGATCAATTCTATGTAATATGATGAACAAGTCAGATCAGTTTTTAAGGCACCCAAAAGAAAATGGGTACCTAAAAATAATCCCTTCTTGTAGAAACATACACCATCACAAGCTAGGAGCAAGAGATGGTATCTCGATAGTGGATGCTCAAGACATATGACCGGAGATCCATCTCATTTCTCTATGCTCACTAGCAAAGAAGAAGGGTATGTCACCTTCGGAGACAACAACCAAGGCAAAATCATTGGCAAGGGAACCATAGGTAACAAATTAAAATTTTATATTGATGATGTCTTACTAGTTGATGGATTGAAATATTATCTCTTGAGTGTTAGTCAATTATGCGATAAAGGTTATATCGTTAGATTTGAATCAAATGTGTGTATTATTGAAAAACCAAACCATAACATAACTATGATTGCATTAAAATAAAATAATGTCTACACCATCAACCTTGATGAACTAAGTAATGAAATGTGCTTCTCTACTTTAAATGATGATGCTTGGCTTTGGCATAGGAGACTAGGCCATGCAAGCATGAAACTAATATCTAAGATCTCATCTAGAGAATTAGTACGAGGAATTCCAAATATGAAGTTTATTAAGGACAAAGTATGTGATGCATGTCAACTAGGTAAACAAATAAAAACTAGTTTCAAACCAAAAATTCAAATTAGCACCACTAGACCATTACAATTGATTCATTTGGACTTATTTGGACCAATTGACACGACAAGTCTAGGAGGAAGCAAATATGCGTTTATAATTGTGGATGACTATACTAGATACACTTGGACCTATTTCTTGGCTCACAAAAGTGATTGTTTCAAATGTTTCTCTAAATTTTGTAAACTCACTCAAAACGAAAAAGGCTTCATGATTTCATCAATTCGGAGTGATCACGGTGGCGAATTTCAAAACCGTGACTTTCAAAATTTTTGTGAAGTTAATGGATACAATCACAACTTCTCCACTCCGAGAAATCCTCAACAAAATGGAGTAGTTGAAAGAAAAAATAGAAACCTACAAGAAATGGCAAGAACGATGTTAAATGAACATAATCTACCCAAGTATTTTTGGGCCGAAGCCGTGAATACGGCTTGCTACATCATGAATAGGGTTCTAATAAGACCATCCCTATCAAAAACTCCCTATAAATTATGGAATAACGAAAAACCAAATGTTTCCTATTTTAAAGTTTTCGGTTGTAAATGCTTTATTTTGAATGAAAGGGATGCCTTAGGAAAATTTGATGCTAAATCCGATGAAGGCATCTTTCTTGGTTACTCTTCCGTTTCTAAGGATTTTCGGGTTTTTAACAAAAGAACCTTAGTAATAGAAGAATCTATTCATGTAGTTTTTAATGAACTTTCTAATTTAAAGAAAAATGATTTTGATGATGATCTTGGTTTTGATAATTTGAATTTAAATGAACCCCCTCCTCAAAATAGCAACTTGGATGCACCTTCTTCCGAAATTTCCTTACCCAAGGAATGGAAGTATATAGATGCTCATCCAAAGGAGCTAATTATAGGAGATACATCAAAAGGGGTTCAAACTCATTCCTCTTTCAAGAATTTTTGTGCTAACACTGCCTTCCTTTCTCAAATCAAACCTAAATGCATTGACGAGGCCTTAAAAGATGATTTTTGGGTTATTGCAATGCAAGAGGAATTGAATCAATTTGAGAGGAATAAGGTATGGAAGTATGTTCCTAGACCTAGTGACCATTTAGTCATTGGTACTAAATGGGCCTTTAGAAACAAGCAAGACGAAAATGGTATTGTGGTTAGAAACAAGGCTAGATTAGTGGCCAAAGGTTTCGACCAAGAAGAAGGTATCGACTACGAAGAAACCTTCGCTCCTGTGGCAAGATTAGAAGCCATTAGGATGCTCCTTGCTATGCTAGTAGTAATAATTTTAAACTGTTTCAAATGGATGTCAAAAGTGCCTTCTTGAATGGTTTTATTTTCGAAGAAGTATATGTCGAACAACCTCCCGAATTTGAAAATTCTCTTCTTCCTGATCATGTATTCAAATTGAGTAAGGCTCTCTATGGCTTGAAACAAGCTCCTAGAGTTTGGTATGAAAGGCTTAGTTCCTTTCTTATTTTAAATAATTTTACCAAAGGCAAGGTTGATACTACATTGTTTATCAAACATTTTAAAAATAATTTTCTTATTGTGCAAATTTATGTTGACGATATTATTTTTGGCTCTTCGGATGAATCACTATGTGAATCATTTGCCAAATGTATGAGTCATGAATTTGAAATGAGTTTAATGGGTGAATTAACCTTCTTTTTAGGATTACAAATCAAACAACTTAGTGATGGTATATTTCTTAACCAATCTAAATACACATTAGAACTGTTAAAATGATTTAACATGGATAATTCAAAAGCAATAAGTACCCCTATGAGTACTTCGACTAAGTTAGATATGGATGAAAATAGTGAAAATTTCGATCAAAAAACATATAGGGGAATGATAGGTAGTCTACTCTACCTCACCGCGACTAGACCGGATATTATGTTTAGTGTAGGACTTTGCGCTAGGTTTCAATCTAATCCTAAATTATCTCATCTTAAGAGTGTCAAAAGAATATTTAGGTATCTTAAAGGAACTCCAAATTTAGGATTGTGGTATCCAAAATCTGAAAAATTCGATTTAATAGCTTATGCAGATGCCGATTTTGGCGAATATAGGATAGATAGAAAAAGTACATCTGGAACATGCCAATTTTTAGGACATGCACTTGTTTTTTGGACTTCCAAGGAACAAAATTCAGTTGCACTATCTACGGCGGAAGCCGAATACATTGCTGCAAGTGCATGCTGTGCATAAGTTGTTTGGATGAAAAATACATTAGAATACTATGGAATTCACTTTTAAAACATTCCCATAAAATGTGATAATACTAGTGCCATATGTCTTACTAAAAATCCAGTTTAGCACTATAGAACTAAGCACATCGACGTTAGGCATCATTTTATATGCGATCATGTCCTTAACAATAATGTTGTTCTAGAATTCATTGACACAAAGCATCAATTAGCAAATATATTTACAAAAGCTTTGAATGAAGACCAATTT
>NW_008991501.1:622724-657154 GCF_000313855.2 Musa acuminata subsp. malaccensis
CACCCCCCCCCCCCCCCCCCCCCTCCTCAGTGCCGCTCCGATCCTGACACTTACAACTATATTCTCCTTCTGACAGGCTCAGGAAAGAACCTTTACAACTCCCTTCACTCATCTCTTAAACAAGACTAACACTTAGAGCTTGAGATGAGTTCTCATAAGATTACAATATCATTTTTGTTTCTTTTTCCTCTCAATTCTTGTGTGAGTTAACCAAGGATGAGAGGGGTATTTACAGGCCTCAAGTGGATTCAAACTTAGAGCTTAAAAGTATCTTATCTTGGGTTTTTCGGGTCTTGGCATCACCACCACTTGTAACACTAACACTGGGTGGTACCACCGCCTACTCTAGTGGTTGTTGGGAAATCTTGAGTGTGACATCACATGCGCAGCAGAAGAACAGAAAATAAAATCTCAAATTTCCAAAAATATGTTCGTCATCGTGCAAAGATTGGTGAGTAAAATCTGCGAAACTTAAAACTGCATATAGAATAGATTGTGTTACCTAGGGAGATTGTATATCCCTGAATCCCTACAGATCTCTAGGAGAGGGTGAAGGAGGTCAAGCGCCCTCCTCTCTAGCGGTGATCCACATAGCAGGGCTGCGATGATGCTCTTTAAAACTCCAGGCCTATTTTGAGGTGGAGAGGGGGGAGGAGAATAGGAGAGGCAAACAAAAGCTCTAGCCCATGAACCACTGAATCCCTCCTATTTATAGAGGTCTCCTATCAACTTAGCCCTAATGGATCCTCCCCTATTGGGTATTGGATTTTCATCCAACTATCCAAGCCTCTTAGATTAGTGGATCTCTATCCAATAATCTCTCAAGGGCTTTTATTGGATCTCGTCCATGGAATCCAATAATTCAGGAGCTTATTGGATATCCAATAAGATAGGGGCTCCGGTGGATATCTCATATCCGAACCTCTACTTATCGTAATGCCTACCATATGTGTGTGACCCTCTAGGCCCAATATCGAGCTGGTCGTGAGTTATATCTATCAGAACTCCTTTTGACTCAGTGAATTATTATCTCCATAATAATTCACTTGACTCATCGACTACAGATGTACTAGGCCACTATATTGTAGTCCCTAGACGATACAGTGGAATCTAATCCATTGGATATGTCTATTCTTAGTTATTGTGTATCTATAGTCCCTCATTCATCTAATAACCTAGAGACCGTATACCAGGTATGGTGCTGTCAGACCCATATAGTTTCTACTCGAGTCTCGCTCTAATCAGATTCTCCCGGAGAACTCTTTCTCTCTCAATCCGAATGACCCTAGCTAGGGATTTGTTTGAGCAAGAACATATGAGACATTCCTCTTATGACACCGAGAGTGGATAATTCTCTATCGACACTCAATAGCCCTCATAAGGTTGACTACTATTCTCGAAGACTGGCTGTACTAGATCTGGGACATCCAAACCTATAAGTCTGATATCAAAGAGTGGAGCACTCATACAAGACATCCTTGGTGCCTTAAGTCTAAGGACCAGATACACCACTGAGACCACGGAATCATTGTCTGATAATAAGGTATCATCAATCATCCAGCATTCCGTAAGCGGATCAATTAGTGAACTCATTCTCCAATGAGCACCTGTACTATATCCCTAGTGTCCCCACACGAGCAACTATGAGACCAACTGCATCCATCATATAGACGGGTATATAGCACACTAGTCTGTCTGATTATCTCGATATCTCTCTCAAGTAATCTATGATTGAGATTATTTAAAATCTATGTTTAAAGGTGAATCGGTCTCATTATCGTGATCTCATCATGATCTGATTTCTATTGCACAGATCCAAGGACATCATAATATATACATACATATATGTAATAGATAATATAAAGTGATAAATACTAAAATATAATAAGCAAAAAGATTGTGTGTCAAGTCACATATGTCATCACTCACGTGATTGACTTGTTGGGCACCTATGACTAGTAGTGGTACCACTGCCTAGCACCCTACCACTAGGCAGTACCACCATCTGACACTTGCCACTAGGTAGTACCACCGCCTAATAGTCTCTCGGAGATTGTGTTTGGGCGGTACCATCGCCTAGACTGACGATACTACTGCCTAACATAGTCTCGGAGATTGTGCCACGACGGTTCCACTTGTTAGGTCATTGTTTAGGCCTTTTCACTTAGCCCAACATAGCCCAAACTTGGGCCCAATTGGCCCCTAATTGAGTTGGCCCAATTCTAACCCAATTATGTGCTAACTATGAATTTTAAGGCATACACTAAGCTAAATAAGTCCGGTAAGTCTAGGTTTCTTCTAGCGAGCTTCAAGCGATCTTCAAGCGAACTTCTGATGATCTCTCGGCAGTGTTCTAGCGGACTCCCGACAAGCTCCTGGACTTCATGATGATCTTCTTAGTGAGTTCTGACGAGCTTCTTTGGCAAGCTCCTGGACTTCTCGGTCAATTTCGATAGAAATTTCGATGAACGTCTGAACTTTCGATGAACTCTCGAACTCCCAACGAAATCTCATTCTTGACTCCAGGACTTCATTTTTCTTTATGCCTTGATCGCTATTGTAGTTAATCCTGTACACTTAAAACCTACTTTGATCTAGACAATTATTATAAAGCTTGAATCAAATGTTGTCCGACATATCATTGGTTCATCGATACTTCGTCCGATTCTTCGGCGCATCGTCCTCTCTTACGGCCTATTGCCCAATCGGCCAGTTGACTTTTGTAACTCTGATTTCCTTGGTGCAATTTCTGATCTTCTTGGCTTAATGTCCGAACCTATAGCCCGAAGCCTTTTGCTGATATGTCGATCAGTCCTCCAGCCCGACATCCAATCTTCTAACATGTTCCACTCTGGCCCAACATGATTCTTCCTGCTTTTAATTATCTCTCCCTGATCGAAGCTTCCTGCATCACTCAAAACGCAGATCAAATAAAGACTATTAATTGGTTTTATCATCAAAATTCGAGATTCAACACCACCCACCCCATCTATTCCCAACCGAAACCCTAATACCCGAAGACTAACCCGAGAAGAACTCAAGGAAAGATCAACGAAGGGTTTATGCTGGCACTGTGATGAAAAGTGGTGTAGGGAGCACCAATGTAAATAAGGGCAACTTTTGATAATTGAACCAATTAGGGAGGCATCAGAAGCTAACAATGTGGACCCCAATCATGAAGGTATAGATTTTGATGAAAATGTTGGACCTATCATATATATAGTGCATGTATTAGCTGGCTACTATAACCCACAAATTATGAAAGTTGGAGGAACATTAGAACATCAGTATATTATAGTTTTGATTGATACTGTGTTAGGATCCGTTTATTTTCTAAGCTTTTGAATAATTATTATTGAGTTTGTTTAGTTCGGTAAGAGTCAAATAGGGGTTTATTTAATATTTATTTATTATTAAGAATCTATGTCCTAGTGGACTTTAGGTGGAATTCTATAAATAGGGATATATCTATTTCTTTTCATCAAGTAATGAAATATTATTCAGTCTTTCAATAAACCCTAGGAGGTTGATCCCTTCGAAGTGACGAAGGAGGCTGATCCCCTCGAAGTGATCATCCTCTTTTTTCTCCTTTCTTCTATGATAAAACCCTAGGGTCTTATCATTTGGTATTAGAACGATGATCCTCGGCGTTCTCGCTATAGTGTTACCATAGATATTATCATCTCAAACAAAAAAAAAAAGAGAAGAAAAAGAGAGAAAGGGTGAAGTCAACAACCACGCACGCTAATACTTCTTGACTGAGAAAGAACCCCTGCTTCCTAGCCAGCAACTACTACCATCGCTATTTCCTCCCCTCTTCACTGCCGGCGTCAATAGCAACCACTGCAGCCTAGTCCTCAACCATCGTAGTCGCCGTTGTTTCCTCAATCGCCAGCAACCTTCCCTCCTCGCTGCCCCACCTTGCTCAAGTGAGAGGGTTTGCAATCGCTATTTCATAGCCAGCGAACCACCCCCCTCGTCGCTTCTACCATCGGCGATGCTGCCCCTGGTCATACGACCATCGCTGCCTCCCCTTAGGTCGTAGCCGCAGTCGCTCGACCATCTCTCCTCGAGGTGATCGAAACAAGGAAACCACGACCGTCGTATCCATTGCAACCATTGCTGTTTCCTCCCCTATTCGCTACCGACATCAATAGCAACCACCGTAGCCTAGTCCTCAATAGCCGCAGCTGCCGCTATTTCCTCACCCGCCCATGATCTCTCAGCGTCACCAGCGCCTCCTTCCACGATATGATAGAAACATGGCAATGCTACCTCCCATCCACACTATCACAGCCGCCGTAGTTTCCTCAACCGCCCACGATCCCTCAGCATCACCAGTGCCTCCTTCCGTGGTGCGACAGAGACAAGGCAACGCTGCCTTCCATCCGTGTTGCCGCAGCCTAGTCCTCAACCATCGCAGCCACTGCAGTGGTGAGCCCTCGGTGGCGTTGCCCCCTGCCGCACCACCATCGCTACCTCCCAACCCTTAGTAGCAGCGATCCCTCTATGCAGTGACCACAATAAGCATTGCTGCCTCCCACACAGCGATCGCAACTATATCTCTACATTCTCGCAGTACCCCTTCACTCCCATAGTGCTGTCATTGACTGCATCACAATAGCAGCACCAAATAGGGCAGTGTTGATGCCCTTTTTCTAACACTAGAAATGGGAGTTGAGATTATAAATTTGTAGTCTTACGCAATGGCTACTAATAACTCAATAAAAGCCTAAATCGAAGCATTGGAAATCAGAATTGAGAGCTTCAACAAGTTTCAATAAGATGAAAGTTCAAGTCTTACATTGAACCGATCTGAAGACACAGGAAGAAGGAACTAAGAACAGGACACAAGCTATCCACGCATGAATGTGAAATTTCCAAGATGGGAAGATGGAGATCCGATCAGTTAGATCTCTAGGGTAGAATTTTTGTTTTTCATTTTCACATGTTGATGTTCTAGAGTTCCTCCAACTTTGGGTTAGAGTAGCCGACTAATGCATGCACTGTATGTATGATAAGTCTAATATCTTCATCAGAATCTATACCTTCATGATCGGAGTCCACATTATTAGCTTTTGGCTCCTCCCCAATTGGTTCAATCATAAGAAGTTACCCTCGTTTACATCGGAGCTCCCTACTCTATAATGCCAGCACAAACCCTTCGTTAATCTTTCCTTGAGTTCTTCTCGGGTTAGTCTTTGGGTGTTAGGGTTTCGGTTAGGAATATATGGGGCGGGTGGCTTTCTGATCATCTGTTTGTTGTCATTTATGTTTCGACGATTTTCCCTACTAATTTTTTTCTCATGCAAACGTGCAAATGAGATTGCAGCATTCATAGTACGGGGTTGACGAGTTTTGACTTTATATCGGATATCTGGATTAAGTCCTTTAATAAATGTACCCACCAGTTATCGTTCAAACCAATCTCTGGCTTGATTTAACAATCATTTAAACCTACTCTGATATTCCAACACTGTAGAAGTCTGACAAATTTTGGTGATCTGTCCATCAACATTATCGTATTCAGATGGTCCAAAGTGAACAAGAAGCCCTCTCTTGAATTACTCCCACGAGGGTACTCCGTGGTAAGTTTCATACTAATCATACTACTGGATTGCATCTCCCTCTAGCTGGATTGAGGCTATTTTCATCTTGGATTCTTTTGGGGTTGTTACAGTTTTGATTGATGCTTGTAGCACTAACAATTTTATGGATAGTAAGGTTTCTGATTGATTAGCCTACCACATTAAAGGCTGTGATAAATTTGAAGTAAAGGTCACTGATGGATAAATTTTAACTTGTGATAGCAAATGTTCGAAGATAAAATTGACTAAATGCTCGAAGATAAAATTGACTATACAAGGCCAAGAGTTGCTTGTAGACTTTTTTTTACTATCCTTGGAAGACTTCGAAGTGGTGCTTGGAATTGAATAACTATCAACCTTGGGTAATGTTTCTTGAATTTTTTATAAACTAATTATGAAGTTTTTTATTAATGGAAAGCAGGTGATTCTAAAAGGAAGACGTGGAAGTAAGGTCATAATTGTCACTAGCCATCAGATGGAGAGGGTTCTCAAGAAGACTACAATGACTACTACACCGAAAGGCCGACCTATTGCTTATACTATCAAGAAGTGGAGATCGTACTTACTTAATCAACGGGTTATGATGCGCCACAGATACCCTGTGACTAAGTGCTGAAAGAGAAGCTTCCCAAGGTTGATTTGAAGGGGGAGGAATTGTTAGGATCTCTTTATTTTCTAAGCTAAGCTTTTGAATAATATTTTATTGAGTTTGTTTAGTTAAATAAAAGTCAGATTTATTTAATATTTATTTATTATTAAAAGTCTAAGTTCTAATGAACTTTGGATGAACTCTATAAATAAGAATGTATCTATTTCTTGTCATCAATCAATAAAATATTATTCAGTCTTTTGACAAACCCTAGGAAGCTGATCACCTAGAAGTGATCATCCCCTTTTCTTCCATTTCTTCTATGATAAAACCCTAAGGTCTTCTCATATAGATTCTTGTCCGTGTGTAGTATAATTCTTTGCAAGTATGAAATGTGAGCATTTTCTTTTCGATATATGGATTTGGATATTTTTCACCAGCATATCAATATTTTTTTACCCTCAAGTAAAATTCTAACACTAAAAGAAGAAAAAAAAGAAATTGAACGGCCAAATTTGAGAAACAAATGCTGAATCAAAGTATCATAGTCTCATTTGTACTACATAAGAAGGGACGAGTTGATGCCATAGAACCGTCGGTCACTGACAACGTTATGATCGACTCATGATCTAATGAAATAACAACGAAACAGTCGTCTCTTTGGATCCATGCAAGAAGCTTCATTCACTCGACACCTCTCAATTATTATGTCGTTGTTACTATCCATAATTATCGTTCTGTCTTGCACTAACTATAAAGAAAACCTCCTGATTTGAAGGGATTGAACATCTCGATCATGTCATTACCATCAAAAGTCTCCATCCCTACTTACTCCCTTTCCTAGTAATTTTTTCAATTGCTAAATCGTATGTCGTACATCTGATATCATGTTTTACTCCTTCCATTCGAACATTACATAATCGCGTACGTTTTTGACTTTCGACTGTCCATGCTACGGTGACCTTTGGCTCTCTCCACAGACATAATAATTTGCCCCAAGAAGCATAGAGATCCACCAGACGCCCTTAGAAACAATTCAGCGCACATTGCCACAATCTTGACTTCGCTCAATGCAACACCTTTGACAAGGCAAGGTCGAGCATCCCACACAGACATAAACCATTTCCACACCACATAGAAGACTGGGATGGGCCCTTCTGATCCTAGCCGTCGAAATGACCAAAATTGACAGAGAGCGGAAAGGAAAAACAATGGAAAAAAAAAATCCTTACATCAAAGGCATCCCAAGAAGCACATGGCAAAGGCAAAACTACTCTCGTTTAATGTATACACATTTTGATCAAATACCACAACACAATCCTAAAGCACAAAACCATGGCAGATCATTCTAGGCAGAAAACCTAAATTCTGAAGGTGCATTTCTACCGGGAAATCAACTACAAACACTAATAAATGTCCGTAGCAACTCTGATGGCATCACATTCTTGCTGCTAACGTGCTTTGATAGTCTGCACTTTTGTGTATACAGATGCTCGGTTGCTTGTAATCTCCTCATACACAGTACGGCGAGCAAATCTCAAGTGGCAATATCATCAACTTCAGAATTAAATACAAAACTCGGAAATGTTGTTGTTATGTCCCTGCATAGTTACCATAAAGACAGGTCATTTGACTCGCATTACTAAGCCACAAACGCAGTTACGAGAGACTAGTGCTTTCATGCAAGCTTACAGAATATTGTAAATATTGCTTTACAGAATTGGAACCCATAAAAGATACATAAAAGTACTGGTATTCATTATTTGCACAGAAAATAATTATTTCAAGAATAAAGTTCTAACACATCCCCATAATTTTAACATTTACAAGTCTGCATGCATGAAAATTTGAAAGCCAAAAATATTTGTTAAGAGGAACAAATATTGGTCAAGCATATTTCACAATGGCTTTTGTGGATACA
Organism: Musa acuminata subsp. malaccensis; assembly: GCF_000313855.2. Lineage (NCBI taxonomy): Eukaryota > Viridiplantae > Streptophyta > Magnoliopsida > Zingiberales > Musaceae > Musa > Musa acuminata. The sequence continues at coordinate 630,823 of NW_008991501.1, forward strand.
TATTCTTATGAAGAGTACCAGAATCAGAATGAGGTGTCCTTAGTTCCATTTAATATCATGATCCTCAGTGATACTTTTAAGTTTTACTGACCAGATCAAACTAAATCTGTCTTGAATAATACTAAATGATGACACTTTGGACAAAATATCTAGAGATAATTGTACGAACCCATGCAAGCTGTGCTGCATAGTTTTCTATCTAGACTAATACTCCCAGTTGACACAGATGAACCAGTATATGGAAATAAATTAACAAAACCTTATGGCGGATAGGTCCCTTTCTGACATTTCTCTATAACAAGGATGTTCTCCCTTGTTCAAAGAGTACAATGCTTTTTAATCTAGTCCTTGGACCTTTTCTTTTAATCGCACAAATTGTTGCAGATCAAACTTCAAACTATATATAGATGGTATGCTTTATCATTGATTATTCTTGTTGTTGTCTAAAGAAAGTCCAAATCTTAGGAAAAAATAGTCGGCAGCTGTACAAATGTTTACATTATCCAAAAGAATTACAGTGCCTTGTAGTGCACTATTTGCACAATGATAAAGATTGAATAATTATTCACCCAATCTCCAGAAGTAGGTCGAGCATCCAATATTTACCGACCAACATATATCCAATCAGTGAACGTTCCTCTTCTCTCTTATATTTCTATCTATTCTTTGTATTTTATATGTTGTTTCCCCACAACCTCATTATTTAGTCTAGTGACTTTATTGTCATCACATAACCAATTGCTAGTTTATTTTACAGAATCTAGCAGCAATTGAGCATTATAATCTACAGGCTTTTTATTCTGTACTGTTATGTTTTAGGTTATGGAACAAGAATAGTATTTATTGAGGACATAATTAAGATATGAAGCTCTGTGAGGGTTTCAGACTTTTTTGTTTTGATGAAAATACACAAATATGTTTTACTTTTGTGATCACAGCACATATTTTCTTTTCTCTTCTTTTAAAAGAACTATTATGTGGTGACACCAAACATTAAAATCAATATTGTAAAATAAAAAATGATGATATTTTGTGTTTTTTCAAAAAACGATAATAAAAAATAATTCTAGTTAGAAGGAAACTCATTGAGTCATGAGTCCTACATCATCGCCATCAGCAGCCATGTTATGAAGTGACTTGAGGGTGGAACAGCACAACTTGCCTGGTCAATTACTAGCTGATGTGGCAGTTGAACAACCATCCGAAGTGTGGTTTATGACAAAGGGCATGGATATATTTCAGAGAGATTTAATCAGTGAACAAGGTTGGGATGCAAGCATTGGCTATCAAAACATAAATTTAAATTTGATTTGGTGGAAAAAAGATTTGCTTAGGTTGCTTATAATGGGCCAAATAAAATACCAGATGATATGGAAGAAACAAAAGGATAAACACCAGGATCACTGATTCTAGTAATCATATTAGAGATGGTCCCACATCTCATATCTACCATTTAATCTGTGATAATGTAATATGGCTGATAAAGAAGTGATTGGTTCCCCTATGGAGCTATTATTTGTTTCATGTATTCCTGCGTTTATTGGTGTACAAAATGATCAAAATTCCAATCCTATGGGCAAAATAAGATTCTGATATGTTTCTATTAATTAACTTCACATTGATTTCCATCTTGTCTGCATATGCTGATATTTACCTCAATAGTTGAGACATTACAGTTTTGCTGTTGTTGCTGCTTCATACATTGATACATCAAATGCTACAGTAATCAAGCAGCCATCATGAATCATAGTTGAGCACTTATAGCTACAATAGCAGATATTCTACCAGCATATCACATCCCCTCTTTTCCCTTTATTTTTCTTTCCTTTCTTTCCTCTAAATCATTTACTAACTATGATGCTCCACCATCAAAGAGGATGTTCAACACCTGCTCTTTGCAGCTTAACCTTCTACGACTTATGAGAATGTGGTCATATTCAAGGATAGTTTTTTCAAACTTGGATCAGTCCATAATCAAGGATAGTTCTTTCAAACTTTGATCAGTCCATTCAAAATAAAAAACAGCATTTGTCCATAAAATATGGAAAGCTATTTAGCTCCCTATAGATCTTAATAAAGACAAAATGCCCCATTATCATGGAACATACAGGGAGCAAGCAAAAAATCATAGAACAGCTTATGGTATGCAACTTACAAAATTTTTTTGCCTTCTTCACAAAAAATTACCTGAGATATGGAAGGGTCATGATCTTCATCAATGAAGGGTTGTGAGAGACAAAATTCTCCCATTCTATTTTATCTATTTTTCCATCCTGATTAGCATCAGCTTCTTGAAATGTCTGTTAAAAATAATGTAAGAAGCACAGCAATTGAACTGGACTATATGTAGTTCCATGATCAGAAATTGTGAACCTTATCCAGGATTATCTCCAGAGTCTCATCTGCCAATCTCATTTCTGATTCAGACAGCAGTGCAATCAGCATTTGCTTGACCTGTGAAACCAAAAATTAAGTTGCAAGGACCATCTTATGTCAATATCATAAACTGAACTAACAAATCTTAAAAGTAAAAGAGATTAATTCATGCTCAATCAATTTCAACAAAAAAATACAGGTAAAGAAGGTTAGGTGCTACTTCAGCTCCAACATTTATTTAATATATATTCAGTCAATAGATCTAGTTGTAAAACAAAATTGTTGGTCGACAGTAATTGTTTTTATTATCAAACATCACCTATGTTTTATATGGAGAAAAAAAATTATTCAACAAAATAATACTGCAAAGAACTTCTTTCCTTAAACCAACCATTGGGATACTAAGGACAAAAGACTTCGGGAGAAGCCTTATTCCTGCCAATAATTCAAACATTTATTTTTCCCTAGAGAAAATAGCATAGATTCTCCTAGATATAATCAATTTCTCTTTCATATTCACCGATAACCAGTTCCAATGATCTCATTCTTTTAAATTAACACCTTATGTTCACAATTACACTAAACATACTGAATTCAAGCTAACTTTTGTTAATCGGTCCCCTTTTTCCCATCCAACTATTTGCTCATATAAAAACTGAAATGAATTTTCTTCTACATTTTGTTGATCAATACGAGAACATGTTACTACCATATTATGAATGTTACCCTGCATGCCTGAGCCACAGGACATTGTATCAATTAATCAAATGAATGGCTTTAATTAAAGATGTATGTTCCTCCAAGAAAGAAAAATTTTTGTGCTGTGTAAGTGGAAAAATATTACTTGTCCAAAAGGTAAAAAGTGGGCTTTCAATCCTCCTGTAGCCTATTATTGTATTGGAGATGTATTCACAAGGCAAAATCTAATAAACAATTTCTCATTAATACAGGCCAACTAGAATATTAACCATTCATAAGATGTCAAGGTACCTCTTTCCTTTCAATGAAGCCCGTGCCATCCAGATCATAAAGTTTGAAGGAAACTGTGGAATCACATAAAGATTTATAAAAATGGTTCCACCACGAAGTCAAATCAGCTAAAATACAATAAAAAACTTACAATCTACTTTGTCTTCATGCGGAGCATTTGGGTGAAAAACATTGAGAGATCGAACAAAATCCCCAAAATCAATCACTCCCTTTTGTTTAACATCAAATAGATCAAATAACTGCATTTTTAAGTAGTAAAATCAGCTATTGACACAACAGTATCTCAGAGCATACAGAGCAGCTATTAACACTAAACAGTATCTAGCCAAATTTGACCATCTGATTACACTAATTAGCAAACTGAAACTATGAAAGTAATGGATATAGACTCCTTACCAAATACAATACTAAGACATCTTCGACATAGTGCATCAGATAAATGTTAATAGTTCAAGTAGGAAAAACCCCTCAGCCGATGAAGCATGAATATTGTTCTATCAGGTACAAATTCCATTGTTATACAAGGTCAAGAGACAGTATCACATGCAAAACTTGCTTAAAATATTCTTTCTTTATAGTAGTCATTTAAGTAAATGTAAGAATTATGGTGACGTCCAGGGTTGCTACTTTGCAACCTGAGAGATCAGGTTCGAGTCATGGAAACAACCTCTCTATATTTAGAGTAAGGCTAGGCATATATTGATCCTCCCAGACTTGCATTGACGGGAGCCTCGTGCATTGGATACATTAAAAAAAAATGAAATGGAGCTAGCAGCTGGCAGTACAACCTTAATTTTCTCATCATCCATTAGGATTCTTGTTCAGCACATCTTCTAGTGCAGTCTAATTATCTCATGCCTTTGATCTAATGAAAAACTATATCTACAAGCTCATTCGTATGGTTCCACACAATCAGGGTTTGTGAGAATTAACTGGTTGGGCCAGCCTTGGGGGAAGAAGAATCGTTATTACAATTAACAATGGATCATATATAAAAAGGCTTCTTTTGAAAATCTTCATCGTATGTTTTATATATTTCAATGGAAAAATTAGACTAGTTTAAATTCCTAGTTAGATTAAGAGATATGGGCACTACTAGCCCCATATATACACAAGATTGTCAGCCTTTAAATCATCTTCCCTTCTGTGCAGCAAAATATTTAGTTTTGTTAATTGGTCTTCTAGTTCTTAAGCTTGGGAGGTTTCTTCTCCACACTGAATAAAAAGAAGCACATGTTAGAGGTGACATTAACAAAGTCATTCATTTTTAGGTTTACTTCTTACAAATTTAGAAAACTGATAAGACTACAGTGTTGCGTAAGATATAAAAAATTAGAAATAATAGTTAAGATATGAAAACAAGTCCAAAATCACAATATTGAGCTCCCAAATTGATTAACACAACCTCATTTGACAATCAGAAATATGTTATATTAATTAGTCCAGCAACTACCAAGCAAGATGCAAACTCAAGCTATTCTACAGATACTTATCACTGCTATTTGCAGAAGTAAACAGGGATACAAACAAGAAGCTCTTGTTGATATAGTACCCGATTTGCAAAGAGATTGTCCCTTTTTCTGCTCTTAAATAATGCAAGCTGAAATTCTTCCTGCAGAGAGTAGATAATATGAAAATTAAATCACTAAGTACAACTTGGTGTCTTTAATTCTTTTAAAGAAGTGCACCAAATCTACAGGAGTAATCAGTATATACTAATCACCTGATGAGAACTATTTGGATTAACTAATCAGGTTCTCATATGCATTCTAAAGTAAAATTGGAACAAAGCATCAAGTTATACAAGCATTAACCAAACACCAATGCAGATTTGTATTATTAATGGTAGGTCTTGTTACTAAGAAGCACAGACATGCGTTTTTTGTGGACGTGTCCGTGTCCATGTCCGTGTCAGACAAACGGACACACGTTGAGCATTCACATGGGGATTTTCATTCGTGTGTGGCGTTGCACTCGTGTGGCTCTCATATGAGGGGCATATGCTTCGCAAGAAAAGAAATTTGGAGATGGTCACAAGGAAACATATATCAATTATATTTGTAGATTGTTAAATATTATTTGATATACTCAACTTTTATTTTGGATTCTTAAATTTAGATTATTTTAATTATTTTAACCTATATGATGATATTTATTTGTTCATATTGCTGAGTTTATAAAATATAAATATAAATATTATAAAACTCTTGTTAATCAGATATTATATTATATACATATATATATATATATATTAAAAAATACACATGTCCTCGCCGTATCCGTGTCCTAATTTTTTAAAAATGGCATGTCACAGTGTCCGTGTTTCTTAGGTTAATAAAGACTAAGTCAGCAATTAAGAAGCCCCACAAAGTTGGGTAGACTGACAACCAACCAAGCATAGACCAATGTATTTCATCTTTATCATAAGTTTATCAAGATGAAATTAGCTAGTTGTAATTTTTTTGAAGAATAGGTGGTTAAGTATCCTTTCTCAGAGTTTCATTCTCGAATTGCATGTTGTGCAGATAATGGAAGGTTTTTTTTATTTGAGCAAAAGATAATGACAATTTTCTTGAATACTTCCTGACTTGTATCAGAGAATCAAGCAATAAGCCCAAACTAAAGATGAGTGACAAGAATTTATTGGAAGTTACAATCAGTAACTAGGTTAAAAGGTAGTAATTATATCTTGAGTGACATGTGATCTCATTATAAATCATCAGCTACCTTTTTAAAATCAAAGCATCTTGCTGTGAACAATCTTCATTATGCAAAGTGAGAATTTTGTTGGTTTAACTAGTATAGCATCAAAGACATCCAACTTCATTTCATTTAACCCAAAAATTTTGCTTAAGGTCATTTATCTTTTTGCAAGATATCCTGAAAGGGGCTCTTGCCGAAACCTAGTATCATAGTTCCATTAATAACTAGCTTAAATCTATATAAAAGTATTCATTCAATCATTTTATCAGAAAAATATGGAAAAGGAAAATTTTAAGCTAGCCAATCACTATGCAAGGGAAAGCAACATCGTTGCAAAAAAATCAGTTTCTTCACATTGATGCTTCTGTCACTGACATGTCAGAAAGTAAAAAAGTTGCTTAAACAAGAGATATTAATAAACTTTCACCAGAACAAAAGAAAGCGGGAGTTAATAGCAGCCTGTGCTTTACCTTGTTGATCAATCCATCATCGATTACAGAACCACTAATGCTCTTGAACAGTTCAAAAAGTGCCTCAACTTCACTGACAGTAACTGTCAAGATAAACAAAAGAAAATATTTATCAAGAAGTGAACAAAATAACTGAATTGAACCCTGCACTTCTTTTTTGTTTTTTGTTCTAACGTCAAACAAGTGAAAAACCTGATAATGAAATATGAATACATAAAAAAGAACAGTTTCACTAGGAATAGATAAATAGATCTCCGAGGCTTTCACTTGATTTAGAGTTAGATGCATCAAAAAATTTATTCTCTCCTCATCTTGCACAAAGCAACGCTTTCAAAAGATGCCCCGTTGACATAATCAAGCTTCATGATGCAATAAACAAGCCAGATAATGGTGAAGATTGATGGAGATAGAAGACCATGGTAGGAAGACAGGGTTTAGAGGCTGGAAAAGACACTCAAAACAGAGAAAAAAGTAACTAAAGTCTCGTAGCCTCAAAGAAAACCAATGTCTTTGTTGCTCAAGTGATGAGCATAACCTACTACCAAACTCAAACATGATCCCTATTTAAAGACACAATCAAACTTTCTAGAGAAAAAATACAACTAGCTTTATCTCATTTCCCAAATTACTTATTTGTTTAACATGTATCTTGAAGATATTTGACTTTTTTTTTCATCCTTCTACTGTCTTTCTTGAACCAACATGTCCAGAATGAAATAGTCAATTGGCACTTTAGCACAGTAACCTTACCAGTTCCAACACTAAGAGAACTCCTGAGATTTACATATAAAAATATTCAGACCTAATTCAATACCTAATTTGACTTAAATTCAAATTAACATAAATAAATAAATAAAACTGAAACTGATTACATCTTAAGTTTAGACCAAAAATCAAATCAAACTGGAATCAGGCCATAATTTAACTACCTTTTTAGAAAAGATGGGTGTACCTCCTCATTTTAATCAGAATTTTCCTTGAGGAAAATGCCAATCTCCATCCTATGTGAGGGGCTAGAAAAACCATGTCAAAACAATGAGTTTAACACTACAATATCATACCCTTAATCAACCTTAGATCTGTAAATCTCAGAAGATCAATCACTTTTCGATGCTAATTTGTATGAAGCATGTCTCCGGAAAAAATTCAGATTTAGAGCAAACAGAAGATGGCCTGTTATATAACAGCTAGGTGTCCATTTCAATATCTAAAAACATGATTCAATTTGAAAGCAAAGGATAAAATATCAGTTCCAAAGGCTAAAGCATGGATAAGCAATTTGAAATTGGATTCGTACAACCAATATTTTGACTTACAGGCCGTCTGAGAAGCAAGAAGCACGGGGTCCTCATATCCTGGGTATTGCTTTCTGCGTTTCGATTGAAAACAGCCCATCTGTTGCAGCTACCTAGCGAACTACGCCTTAGTCACAACTCACAACCATCTCCATTTTCCCAGCAATTCTACAAACCAAGAAATAACCATTCACTAACCCTACAAGAAGGGAACTTTAATTCTAAATAATCTAGAGCCAAAGAGGCTAAACAAAAACGTAAACACAAGAAAACAGAACACTTGACAAAATCAATCTTGATATCTGGAGGACAATTGCAAGTTTATGTTCACGACTGGAATATCAAGTCAACAAGTCCAGTCAAAAACAAATAATTTATAAAAAAGCAAAGAGTGCGCAAACCACCTGTCTCCATTCACGTAGTGCGGAAGGCAAACAAAAGCCCCAATCGCAAGCGCAGAAACGAATTCAAGAAAACCAATCACCAGGCGACGAATCTATAAAAGAAATTATTTCTCGAAATCCAAATCTTGACCGAGAAATTCTCGGGCAGTGGAAAAGGAAATCACACCCTACGGACACGTACACCAATCGGGTTACACACATCAAATTAGAAGAGGGAAAAAAGACTAATTGAACGCCTGATCAGGCCGTAATTGTGCGAAATGCAGAGATCGATACCAACTCGACGGAATTCCAGCAGGAACAGAGTTGAGTAGACGGAGGAGCAAAAAAAACAAAAAAAACAAAAAAGGACAGAGAGATAGGAAGAGAAAGAGATCGACGCGGTGGGGGCGCGACGCGCGGATCGGGCGGCCGCTGTTCCTCCACTTTTATCCGCTACACGGTTTCCTTTCTTTTCGTGATTTCCTTTTGGTGGGCGGCCGAGGGGAGGGCGGCGATGAGGGTGGTTGGCGGAATCGAGGGTGGGCAACCCAGGTGGGAGGGCGGAGGCACTGTCGGCGGCCTAAATTAAAGATTGGGCCAACCATGGTCGGCAGCCACGTAGTGGTTCCTGTCCAGAACCAGAGGTGTTGCCAACTCGGAAGGCCTCGTTGGCTTTTGCCTGGCTCAGCTGTTTCATCAGGAACACGGACTTGTCGCTGTTCCCCATCGCGCTGAGACACGTATCTCCAATTTTACCTATCAATCCTTTTTTATATTTACGTATTTACCCTTATATATGCTAAATATTATATATTCTTAAATATTTTTGTCAATGTTACTAGGGTATATTCTAGAAAAAAGTTATTAGCTTTAATTCTTTTCACATAGCTTTTTTTTTTTTAAATAACTATTTAACCCCTATCACTCATTGTCCTTTGCCCCTATTATGCTTTACAATCCCGCCCATAAGTCATTGTTGTGGTTAATCATAATCATTACATTCATGATCATCAACCAGAGAGGAGGACGAGGAGTCAGAGAGAGAGGAGGAGACGACAATAAGTTCAATAAGGAGGGAGAAGATTAATAGGATCTATGAAAACGATCATGATCCTTGCATTCTCTTACCTCACACGATAGTTGACGAGTGAAGCAACTAGATGCAAGCGGAGGCTCGATTAGAGTTGGGGCTACATGTAGGGATTTTTCAGTAGTATGAGGGTAAGATGGTCTTTTCATATAGTTACGGGTGCTTTATGGATAAAACCTAAAATTAATTTTTTTTTTAGAATTCACCATGTCACTATATATATATATGTATATATATATATATACCCTTAGTATTGATCATTATCTACTGGTTTAATTTTTTGGATTGAAACGGTATCCAATTTAATATATATTATTATTGATGAGTCGAACTCAAAACTAATTTGATTAAAAAATCTAAATTATGTATAAAAATCATGCCTCATCTACTAATCAAAATTTCTAGATATAGTAATATTGATAAAAAATATTTAAGAATATATAAAACTTTCAAGGTGAAAAAGGCCGAAGCAGAGAGGTTCTTCCCACTTAAAGAATTAAGATATGATTAGAACAGATTGAGATTCCCTGGTGATAACAAGACGATAAACCAAACTAACGCATTAAATAATAAAAAAGAAGAATAATGCTCTTATTTACACGCACCCTTCTACTTTTTCTTCTTTTGACTTCAAAACCTGACATCTGTTGCTACTCTAGGACGTATGAGGAGGTAAAAGAATGATTTCCTTGGACATGGTAGGCGTGATGGCCACCATCACAAGATCTCATCCTTCCCTTTTGTTCCCTAATGAGAATCCTATGTCCAGGTGTTGGCATTTTGATTTCACTAGAAAGCATGGAAGCTGTCCAGTTTCCATCTGTCTTTTCAGAAACGCATACGGGACAACCTGCAATGCTCTCTCTTGCAGACCGGAGAGAGCATGTGAACTTGCTTCCATTCATGTCGATGGCAAACGCTTCTCTCGTGCGGAAACTCACCTGCTTATTCTCAAACAGGACGACCTCTACAGAACAGGAGTGTGTTGCTGGTAGTTCAGACGTGAGTAGATTGCAGTTGTCTGAAATCTTGAAATGCGAGCAGCTTTGAATGGTATTATTTGGCCTTTTAAGTCTGATGGTTGACCGCCCTTCGTCCTCAGGAAGAGGTTAAGATTCAGTGATCGTGGAGTTGGTTTCCAAGTCCAGTAGTTCACTGGGTTTGGAGGCTGCTCTCTCTTCTAGTCTAAAGAAACTATACAAGATCAGTGTCTAATCATCCTTGCCTAATAATTCAATGACTGCTCTTCGTATATCAAGATTGACAACCTTAAAAGACCTCTTGAAGATTATACCAGAAAACCATTTGACAAGAGATTGACTTAAGGGAAAGGAGCTTTAGACTTTCAGTAATGTTTCAGGCCTTTGTTATTTGACCACAACAACTCATGTAAGGTTGGATCCAAGGAAGCAACAAGGTAACGTTGACGCAGTGAAATATATTTAGTGAGTTGAAGCACAACCTTCCTCAATCGAGGCTAAGAGTCAAAAGTATAAGTGAACAGTTGAATAGTTCATCCAAGGGAGGAGTCCTTTGCGATCAGCATTATGAATATAAAAACCACTTGTTTTTTTTTTACTATGAATACAAATATGGGACTGCAGAAAATTTCTGAAACTTGCAGCTTGATGATAATATGCTTTGCGTTTTAACCTACTGGATTGGAAACATTGATCCAAAACGAAGTCTAAATTAATAATAGTATACTTATTAGACTCTTATATCTGTATTAAATCTTTATTTACTTTCCATATAGGATCAAACCGAGGTGTTACACTTAAAACAATCAATCTTTCTTAGCAAGAAGGAAAGAAGAATAATTATGGAGGAATTGTTGTATATGAAGAGAAGGAAATGGGAGGTCTTGGGATCAAAAGATTAAAGCTTGCTACTGACACATTCCCAATCCTTCGAAATATAAAACCTGGTGGGGAACTCCACTTTCTTTCCAAAAAAATATTTCATCTAATGCAGCCACATTTCCTTAATTCGGTCAGTCCATTTTAATTAATAGTGCTGCTTTCATCCATCCAATTATCAAGTCATCCAATTATCAATTATTATAGACTTCTTGAAGAGCAACTACTCCCTATCCTTTTTATCCCTTCTTTTGTTAGGTGATCCAACCCAAAAGCCAGCAACTTGATCTTTGCTTGCAAGTGGAAGATCATCATAGAGACTGACCAAACATGGCATTATTGTTCTGTCAGTAGATTATTCTACTGTTGATTTTAATGATCATTTAAAATGAAAGAGCTTCTTGACTTATTAGAGTAAACGGGCAAAACAGTAGAAGCATATATTTAAAGCTTTTAATGAGATAAAATGCATGAATTACATAACTTTTTTTCATATAAGATTCACATGAATTATGGATAACTGTCCATATCTTTGCCATCATGTATCACAAACATGATAAAAAGTATGATCATGAGGTGAACTGGAACCAATGACTTCAGATGAAAACTAATAAGGTAGTATATAAGGTGGCCGCCTTAGTTAATTGAAATCTAAAGAAGAGATTCAGATATAAGTACACAAATAAATCATATTCATCTTGTGCTTTAGAAAATGCAATTTGTGGGCACCCAATTTTTCTATCTTAACATGGCCCATTTTAGTTTCTGGAAACACTTTTTGAATGAAAACTTTTCACAAAAGATAAGTGTTGAAGACGAAATTTAATCTTACAACTTTGTTATCAATGGTCTAAAGCTTTAGCAGGTAAGATATTAAGTATTTTATTAAATGAATCACATATGTCATTACTAGACCAATATTTTTAAATGAGATTTACATTATTTGAGGAATGACTTCACTTTGATCTTAATAAGCATTCCTAATGCAACGACAGAGATAACGATGCCACTTATAACCAACAAAAATGACTAGTTTTGAACCGGGAATTAGTGGCATCTGATAACAATGCCACTTATATTACCAAAACAAATCACTAGTTTTGAATTGGGAAATAGTGGCATCTTAAGGTTCTTTTCCTGGTTCATTATTCAATTCTCTACTCTCTTTCAACAACAACAAGAGGTGGTGATGTATCGATCATTCTGCATCAACTACAGAATCTGATCAACCACATGAATATTTTCTTGAGCTCCCTTAGCCTATCTCTAGTCAAATAAAAAACTATCAGATGAGAAACTAAGTAGCTGAACAAACATATGCATCTATAAAGAACTAAAGATTCAGCAGAAAATTTGTTATTGTTGCAGCATAAATTAAAAACTAATTAGATTTAATCAAGAAATCTAACTAAAGTTAGGCTTGAAATATAAGCATCAAGTTGTAGGCATAAAATCTCATTCTTGTGTGGGATGATAGTGAGAAATATACCTCAAGATACGATATTTAAAAGCTCTTCGAATATGGAGGGATGTTCTCTTTCTGCCTTAAACGACATAATAAAGGGAAGTAGGAAAAATTATGAAAGAGGAGCTTTGAGGTGGAGGAAGGATTCGACGATATCAATATCCCAAAAAGGATTAAACCCTTCTCTATATAAAAAAAACCTAGATTAGTGATTATTTGGACCAAACGACTACACAATAACCTATAAAAGTGAAATAATCAAAACCATTAAATTAGGTCAAACAAAACGGTCAACTTAAAAATGAAATGGAAAGGTGAAAACAGAAACAAGAAAAGGCGCAAAAAAAAAAAGGAAAGAGGGAGAAAAAAACAAAGAAAGAGGAATAAGAAATTCTGAGTTTCACTCAATCCTAACAATTCCCTACAAAATCTTTTTTTAATAAGCCAAATAATATGAATTAACAAAATGATGGTTAATGCTTTTATGCTATGCAATCAGTGAGGTAAGACTTAAATATCACTTGGCATAAATAAAGTTCATCTAAAGGAAATAAAGATCATTTCTTTAACCCAAACTTCCATTTGGACTGTCATGTCTTAGTCGGAATCATTTACGGACAGTCTCAATAGAAACAGGAATCTGTATAAAGTCACATCTTTGATATTTGCTATTTTTGATAGCAATGTTATTTCGATCCCTCTATATATAAACATTAGTTATTATTTTGTAGCAATAATATATTTTGATAGCTTTTATATTTCATCTTTTAAATTTTTTTGTTCAGAAGCAAATAATTATCAAAAAATAAATTAATAAGTTTTTCTTCTTAGTTTAGAAAAGAATTTGTGATAATTAAAAAACACTTAACCTTATTTCATTATTATATTTGTTTAGACCAAACCATAAATGCTGAACCATTTGACTCATAAAAATAATTTGTAAAACAAAAACATGCATAAAATCAGATGTTTGATTTGGCATAGAAAATAGAAAATTTTAAGAGTATCAAATTAGAAGTTCAAGTTAAAATATAATCAAACAATAATCAAAATTAATTAGAATTCCTAATAGTTACATATAGTAACAGTATTTTAGAACCATTTTTACAGAATAAATATGAAACAACGAAAAAAATTAAAATTCGAAATCAGGATATATATTTTTAATAAAAACAATTCAGATATTTATAAAAAATGAAAATCAGAAAATTTTATATTCAGACAATATGAACTTAAATCCGAAAATAATTCTCCAAAACAAGTTGCACAATATATAAAAAATCTTTCCTCCCTTGAAATTAAAAATTAAAAATTAAAAATTTATTTAAAATAAAGTATTTATTCAAATTTCCTTTCCTAGAAACATAAAAAATAAGGAAAAGAAAACTTTGAATTTAAATTTCTTTTTTAGATTATACTTATAATAAAATAGTAATTAATTTGTCAAATAGGAAATTCTTTATAAAAGGAAGATATACACATTCTATTCGATTTTATTTTATTTTTTAAATATTTTCAAAATAGCGTTAGGATCAAGTCGGTACTAAGAGGGGGGGTGAATCAGTGGTTTGGAGAACTATGTCGATCATGAAAATTCGTATGATAAAACTGTATCGGAAAGATGTTTAAGCTTAAAGATGTTCGTAGGAGAGTGATGAAGATGTAAAGTAGTTGCAAAATAAGTAAATAGCAAAGAAGAGAAGGCATACTAATTTTATAGTAGTTTGGTCGTCTCCCGATTCTTTCTCCATTGAGGCCATCGGTATCCACTAACGGTCTTCCTTCAAATGGTTAAAGACCAACTACACTTATAACTCTTTTCTCTTTTTGATAGGCTCACGAGAGAACCTTTACACCCTCTTTTTATAAAGTTTCTCTCATACTCTCCATTAGAATAGTCTTTAAACTTTAGGAGGAGGGACTCTACACTTTACAATAGTTTATAACTTTAGAATTATATAGTTTTATTTTACTTTCTTGCTCTTTTAAGTAGAAAAGATTAGGGTATTTATAGACCCTAAATAGCTTAAAAAATTAGAGCCAAAATTCAAATCCCCGAGATTTCGAGGTACTGGTGGTACCACCACCTGCAGCACTAACACTGTACCTAGTTTGGCGGTAACACTGCATAGTTTGGTGGTACCACCACCTAGTCTGGCGATACCACCGCTTGATATTGGCCAATACCATTGCCTAGTCTAGCGGTACCACCGCCTGACATAGTCTTGTTGAATCTCGTATTTTGATGATGAAACCACTTGATAGGTGTTTATAATTTAATATGCGTTTTGAGTGACATAGGATGCTTCGATCAGGATTAGACAATTAAAGCAAGAAAATCATGTTGTGCCGAAGGAACATATCAGAAGATTGGACGTCGGGCCGGTGGATCGGTCGACATATCGACATAAGGCTTCGGGCCAATAAGAGCAGGTATTGCGCCAAGGATATCCGAGTTGTGGAGTCAACTGGCCGATTGGGCAATAGGCTACAAGAGAGGATGATGCGCCAAAGAATCGGACGAAGCGTCGAGGGACCAATGACATGCCGGACAACTTGATTGCTTAGGAGTAATTGTCTAGATCGAAGTTTTGCTTTACTTGTGCAGGATTAACTACGATAGATTGAAGACATAAAGCAAGTCTACCGGAGTCAAGCTCGATAGGTGTTTGAGAGTTCAAAGATTCATCAGAGATGCTGCCGGAACCAACCGAGAGGAAATCGGGGACTTGCCGAAGTTTTCGGAAGTCCGCTGAAGAGATCATCGGAGGTTCGTGGAGATCACCGAGAAGGATCGGCTACTTGCCAAAGACTCATTGAACTCGCTACAAGACCGGGAGCCCATTGGGAGTCCGCCGAAAGAAATCTGAGGGTGTATCGGAAGATCGCTGGAAAGCTCACCGGAAGGAAACTCGACATTACCGGTTATAAGATCTTCCTAGGGCTATGTCTTAACTTCATAGTTTGCATGTAATTAGGGTTATGATTAAGAGTTAATCCTATAATCTAGTTAGGGGCCAACTAGGCTCAAATTTGGACTGGTTTGGGCCAAGTTTGGAGCCCAACTAGTGAGCTGGAACAATCCAAGCGGTGGCACCGCCAAACTGGGCGGTGGCACCGCCCAGAATCCGAGGATCGGGTGGTAGCACCGCCGAGCACCCGAGAGGTCGGGCGGTGGCACCGCCAGTACACTATCAGTGTCAGACACTAACAGGCGATGGCACCGCCATTAATAGGCGGTGGCACCGCCAACATCGGGAACCCAAGAGAATTCAAAATTTGGAGCCCAAATTTGAATCCTCTTGGGGCCTATAAATAACCCTCAATTCTTAGTTGAGATTACAACTTTTGTGAAAGCAATAGATTGAGATAAAAGTCTTTAGCAAGTCTTGTTTTCAATTGTTTGAGTATTCACATCCTTCTTTCTCTTAAAAAATTTGTAAGAGTGTGAACCACTTATAAAAGGTTGTAAGAGGGGTATTTGTCCTTCCCCTTCAAAGAGATTTGCTAGTGGAAGTAGGAAGCCTTGTTGAAGAAGGCTTCGCAAGTGGATGTAGGTCATTTGACCAAACCACTTTAAATTAGCGTGTTCATTGAATGTGTGAGTACTTACCTTCCTGCAATCGTTATCTACACAGCAGCAAGTTTTTGATTTTTACTTTACTCAAGCTACTATCAAAACGAAATCTCCTTGCATTTTATGAAATTAATTTTGAATTTACAAGTTTTAATCGGCTGCACTAATTCACCCCCCCCCCCCTCTTAGTTCTGCTCCGATCCTAACAAGTTTTGGAGATTGTGTCTTGGAGACTAAGCAGCTGGCGGTTCCATCATGTGGATCGACGGTGCCATCGCCTGACCCAACTTTTGTTGAATCTCAAATTTTGATGATGAAACCAATTGATAATATTATGATCTAATATATGTTTTGAGTGATGTAGGACTAGCTTCGATTAAGAGAGCCAAATTGATTAAAGTAGAAGGAATCAGATGTTGGGCCGGAGTTAAACATGTCAGGAGATTGGATGTTGGGCCGGAGGATTGGTCGACGTGTTGGCAGAATGTTTCGTACCATGAATTCAGGCATCGGGTCGAAGGATCGGATATTACGCTAAGGAGATCGGAAGTTACGGGTGTCAACATGCCGATTGGGTAATACGCCGAAGGAGAGGACGATGCGTCGAAGGATCGGACGAAGCGCAAAGAGCCAATGACATGTCAGACAATAGATGATTCGTGCTTTGTAATAATTGGGTTGGTTTAGAATGCAATTAGGCCAACTCAATTAGGCACCAATTGAGCCCGAATTGGGGCTATTTTGGGCCAAGAGAAAGGCCCATTCAGTGACCCAAAATTTGGGTCAGGCGGTGGCACCGTAGATCCAAGCGGTGCTGCCGCCAGTGGCTCAGTCTCCAAGACACAGTCTCCAAGATTGTGTCATGCAGTAGTACTGCTAGACTAGGCGGTGGTACCTATTGAATCTTAGATTTTGATGATGAAACCAATTGATAGTGTTTATGATTTAATCTACATTTTGAGTAACGTAGGATACTTCGATTAGGGAGAGACAATTAAAGCAGGAAGAATTATGTTGGGCCAGAGAAAAACATGTCAGAAGATTGGACGTTGAGCCGAAGGATCAGTTGACGTATCGACAGAAGGCTTTGTGCCATGAGTTCGGGCATCGGGCTAAGAAGAGTGGATATTGCGCTAAGGAAATTGGAGTTACGGAGGTCAATTGGCCAATTGGGCAATAGGTTGCAAGAGAGGACGATGCGCCGAACAATCGGACGAGGTGTCAATGAACCAATGACGTGCCGGACAATATCTGATTAGCTTAGTATTAATTGTTTAGATTAAAGTAGGTTTAATGTATGCAGGATTAACTATGATAAAAAGGCATAAAGCAAAATGAAGTCTTGGAGTTAAGGATGCGATTTCGTTAGGAGTTCGAGAGTTCGTCGAAAGTTTGGACGTTCGTTGGAAGTTCTACTGAAATTAACCGAGAAGTCCAAGAGCTTGTCAAAAAAGCTCATCAGAACTCACCAAGAAGATCATCGTGAAGTCCAGGAGCTTGCCAGGAGTCCATTGGAATATTGCCAAGAGATCGTCGGAAGTTTGCTGGAAGATCGCCGGAAGCTTACCGAAAGAAACCTAGACTTACAGACTTGTTTAGCTTAGTAATTATCTTAGATTTCGTAGTTAGCACATAATTGAGATTGGAATTGTGCCAAACCAATTAAGGGCTAGTTAGGCCTATGTATGGACTGTGTTGGGCCCAATGAAAGGCCTAAACAGTGACCCAACATGTGACATCGTTGTGACACCATCTCCGAGACTGTGTCAGGCAGTGTTACCGCCAGTCTAGGCTGTGGTACCACCCAGTGGCAGTGTCAGGCAGTGGTACCGCTAGTTTGGGTGGTGGTACTGCCCAGACACAATCTTCCAAGCGGTAGTACTGTCAGACTGGGTGGTGGTACCACCCAATGTCAGTGCTACAAGCAGTGGTATCACCCGGCATAGGCAGTGGTACCTCCAGGACCCTGAAAATGAGAGATGAGACATTTTTAGACTTTAAGTTTGAATCAACTTGAGGCCTATAAATACCCCTCTCATTGCTGGTTAAACTACACAAGTATTGAGAGTAAAAGAGGAAAGAAACGTTGCTGTAATCTTGTGTAAACTCCTCTCCTTCTTCTAAGTATTAGAATAGTTTGAGAGATGAGTAAGTGGGGGTGTAAGGGTTATCTCCTAAACCCGGTAAAAGGAAAAAGAGTTGTAAAAGGTGGTTGGTTTTCGCCTATTGAAAGAAGACCGATAGTGGATACCAATGGCCTCGATGGAGGAGGAATCGGGAGGAGGAATCGGGAGTGGATACCAAAGACAACCGAACTACTATAAAAATCTAGTTTGCGTTTCCTTTGAACAATTTACTTTAACTGCAAACCACTTTACTTGCTTACTGCTTTCAATACGTTTACAAACACGCTTTCAAGTCAAGCATATTTTCGGAATCGATTTTCAACATACGAAAGAAATTTTCAAAACCGAAATTTTTACCGCTGCACTAATTCACCCCCCCCTCTTAGTGCTGACTCATTCCTAACAGTACCACCCAGACATAGTCTCCCAGACTATGTCATGTAGTGGTACCGCAAGGACTAGGGAAGCCCGGGAGACCTTTTTTGTCTCCAATTTTGAAGTCATTTGGGGTCTATAAATACCCCAGTTATTCCTGCATGGATAAGCAAGAATTTGAGCAAAAGTGGGGAAAGAATCCTTGAGTAAAAATTGTAATCTCTCTAGATTAGTGAGTCTCTTCCTCCTAGAGTTAGAAAGTTTCTAAGGGAGGAGTGAGGTCTAAAAGAGAGGTGTAAAAGGTTCTCTCCTAAGCCTATGAAAAGGAGAAAGAGTTGTAAGTGTTAGGATCGGAGCGGCACTAAGAGGGGAGGGGGGTGAATTAGTGCAGCGGATTAAAACATCGGTTTTGACAAATCTTTCGTACGATAAAAATCGAACTCAGAAGTGCTTAACTTGAAGGCGTATTCGCAAAGTTGTGCAGCAAAGGTAATGAGGAAATAAAGCAAGTAAGAAGGTTTGCAGTAATGTAAATAGCAGTAATGAAATGCAAACAAGAGATTACGCCGATTTTAAAGTGGTTCGGTCAAATGACCTACATCCACTTGCGAGGCCCCTCTTCGATGAGGCTCCCACCTTCCACTGGCAAATCTCTTGAAGGGGAAGGGTAAATACCCCTCTTACAACTTTTTACAAGCGGTTCACTCTCTTACAAATTTTCAGCAAGAAAGAAGGAGGTGAACACTAGCAAATTGAAAACAAGACTAGCTAAGACTTTTCTAAGACCTTTCTCTCAATCAATTACTTCTCAAAAAGTTGTCATCTCAGTTGAGATTTGAGGGGTATTTATAGGCCTCAAGAGGATTCAAATTTGGGCTCCAAAATTTGAATTCTCTTTGGTTCCCGATGCTGACGGTGCCACCGCCTGTCAGTTTCTGACACTGACAGTGGCTGGCGGTGCCACCGCCCAGCCAAGCGGTGCCACCGCCTAGGCCAATTCAGCTCATTGGTTGGGCTCCAAACTTGGCCCAAACCAGTCCGAACTCGGGCCCAATTAGCCCCTACTTGGGTTATAGGATTAACACCTAATCCTAACCCTAATTAACATACTAACTACAAATTTAAAGACATTTTCTAAGCTATTACAAAGTTCGTAAGTCAAGACTTCTTCCGGCGAACTTCCGACGGTCTTCCGATAAACTCTCGAAAACCATTCTGCGGACTCCCGACAAGCTCCTAGACTTCACGATTTGATCTTGGCGAGTTCCAACGAGCTTCTTCGGCCAGCTCCGATCTTTCTCGACGAGCTCCACGAACTTCCAATGAACCTTCCGGTGAGCTTCCGAAAAACCCTTCGGCAAGCTCCCTACTTATTCTTGGCTAGTTCCGGCAGCATTCCCGACGAACCTTCGGACTTCCGTCGAACTCTCGAACTCGCAACGAATCCTTCGTACTTGACTCTGACACTTTGTTTTGCTTTATGTCTTCATCGTTATCGTAGTTAATCCTGCACACACAAGCAAAAACTCTACTCCGATCTAGACAATTATTACAACGCAAATTGACATTCTGTTGCCCGGCACGTCATTGGTTGGCGCTTCGTCCGATTCTTCAACGCATTGTCCTCTCTTGCGGCTTGTTGCCCAATCGGCGGTTGACCTCCGCAACCCCGATATCATTGGTGAAATTCCGCTCTCTTTGGCCCGATGCCCGACGTCCGAAGCCTTCTGCCGTCCAATACCCTGACGTGATCTCCTCCGGTGCAACATCAATTCCTCCTGCGTCAACTGTCTAATCCTGATCGAGTAGACCTGCATCACTCAAAATACAGTTAAACATCTAAACACAATCAATTAGTTTCATCATCAAAATCTGAGATTCAACAATCTCCCCCTTTGTGATGATGACAACTAATTGATGACTAACGGAGTTAACCTTAACTCCCCGGAGTTTAAACAAACTCCCCCTATCAATATGCCATATTGATAGAACCTTGAATTCAAACTGAATTCAAGTCATTGCAATATTCATCATAAATACTTGCAACACATCATCATGAACATATGCATAAACTTATGCATAAACTTATGCATCACATGTCATGTTATCAACATACTTCTCCCCCTTTGTCATCAACAAAAAGGAGAAGTACCACAATCAAGTGTTTGTTATATGGGTTCAACTTATTGCATGAAAAACATAATATTAAATTTTTATCATCATGCAATCTTGCAATTTTACAACGTTTTAGAACTTGCAAGCTAGCAATTTAGAGATGTTCAAGAAAGCAACTCTTGCTTCTTGAAATATGCAAGTTTTATAAGCTAGCAAATTCAAATATATGCAAGTTGGCATATTTGCTTTTCTTGAGATAGGCACGATAGCACATTTTTGCATTTTCTTGATGTTTCAAGCTAGCAATTCTCGGTGATGTTCAAGATAGCAATTTCTTCTCTTTTGAGAAGTGCAATTTTTGCTTTCTTCTTGAATTGTACAAGCTAGCTATCTCCCCCTTAGTCATTGTCAAAAAGGAAGGGAAGCCCCTTTATGTCAATTTCTAAATCATGACAAAGGTGAGTAATCATTCTTATTTAAAAATTCCATAATTGAGATAAACCTTGAATTCAAATTAAGGCAATATTAATCATGATTCACATCATATGTAATATATCACATAAAAAGCATAAGTATTGCATGCATCATTTTAGCAACAAATCGTAGCATTTCATCACATGACAAGATATCAGTAAGTAAAATTACAATGCAAGTTCTTGATATCTTAATACGATGCAAACATGACATATGGCAATCATAGCATTTCGATTATCAATTTACCATATATTTCAATGCAAGCTTCTTTTGATATCTTAACATAATTCAAATTCAAATATGGCACTTATAGCATTAATTCATATATTTATCATTCAAATATGGCACTCATAGTATCAATTTATATATTTCTCCCCCTTCG
This sequence comes from Musa acuminata subsp. malaccensis, assembly GCF_000313855.2. NCBI lineage: Eukaryota > Viridiplantae > Streptophyta > Magnoliopsida > Zingiberales > Musaceae > Musa > Musa acuminata. The sequence goes on from NW_008991501.1 coordinate 652,506, forward strand.
TCATTACCGAAAAGAAGGGAGAAATCAATGGCCAAAAGATTTTAATCATTATACAAGCCAACTTACAAAATCATGTCATGATATCAAGAAAATTCAAGAAGGATATGATTCATTCAATAAATCCTTTTAATAGAGCAAAAGAATTATACAACCAATATATCAATATCATAGATCAAGTCTAGGAAAGGTCTAGGAAAGGTCTTAGAGGATAACTTGTGTGTGGACATTGTGCTTCAGTCCCTACTAGATTCCTTTTCACAGTTCATAATGGATTTTAATATGAACAAGCTTGAGGTGACTCTCTCAGAGCTCCTCAATATGTTGAGGGAGGCAGAGAGTACTATTAAGAAAGAGAAGTCAGTTCTCTACACTGGTGAGACCAGAAAGAAAAAGAAAGCAGAAAGGTCCCTTAAGAAGGGAAAGGGCAAGGGCAAACCAGGTAAAGCAAAGGTTGCTAAGAAAGACCCAGCAAAGGACAAAAGCCAGTGCTTCCACTGTGGTAAAGATGGGTACTGGAAGAGAAACTGCAAAGAGTACCTTGCAGAAAGGGCGAAACAAAAGCTTGATGAAGCTTCAGGTACATTCATGATCAATCTCCATTTGTTAGACTCTTATGATAACACATGGGTATTGGATACCGGTAGTGCTTATCATATATGTAATTCGTTGCAGGTTCTGGCAAGGCCTAGGAGACTAGAGAGAGGTGAGATGGACCTCAAGATGGGTAATGGAGCAAAAGTTGTTGTAGTAGCTGTTGGCGAGGTCGCCCTACATCTGCCTAGTGGAGCTTTTATTGCATTAGATGCATGTTATTTTGTTCCTTCTATTATCAAAAATATTATCTCCATTTCATGTTTAACAGTTAGTGGATATAAATTTGTTTTTGAGAACAATGGTTGTTCGATATTATTAGATGATAAGATCATCACGAAAGGAACATTGCATAATGGTTTATTTATGTTAGACACTACTCCACATATCATGAATGTAAATGTGTCCAAAAGGAAACGAGATGAGTTGAACGGTGCATATTTGTGGCATTGTAGGCTAGGTCACATTTATGAAAGAAGGATTCAAAAGTTACTAAATGATGGATATCTAGATCCATTCGACTATGTGTCATATGCAACTTGTGAGCCTTGCATTCGTGGAAAACTAACCAACTCTCCATTTAGTGGAACTGGAGAGAGAGCCACTAAGTTGTTGGAACTCATACATAGTGATGTATGTGGACCCATGTCAACTCATGCCATTAGAGGTTACTCCTACTTCATTACATTTACTGATGATTTCTCAAGGTATGGATATGTGTACTTAATGAAGTACAAGTCCGAGGCCTTTGAGAAATTCAAAGAGTATAAGAATGAGGTGGAGAACCAGACTGGAAAGAGTATCAAAACTCTTCGATCAGATCGAGGAGGTGAGTACTTAAGTACAGAGTTTACTCAGTTCCTCAAGGACCATGGGATATTATCCCAATGGACACCTCCTTATACACCTCAGCTCAATGGTGTCTCTGAAAGGAGAAATCGTACGTTATTAAATATGGTACGGTCCATAATGAGTTTCGCTGACCTACCCATCTCATTCTGGGGATATGCCCTAGAAACCATAGCTTGCCTTCTGAACAGAGTTCCAACTAAGTCGGTAGTGTCTACACCATATGAGATATGGAAAGGGAAGAAGCCTGATCTTAAGATTGTTAAGATTTGGGGCTGCCCTGCCCATGTTAAAAGACACAACCCCGATAAGTTAGAATCAAGGAAAGAGCGATGCAAATTTGTGGGATACCCCAAGGAAACTTATGGGTATTATTTCTATCATCTCGAGGACCAAAAGGTCTTTGTAGCTAAGAGAGCGGTGTTCCTTCAGAAGGAACATATTCTTGGGGGAGACAGTGGGAGAATGATAGAGTTGAGCGAGGTTGGAGAACCAAGCTCAAGCACCACTCTACAGCCCGAGTCTGTTCAGGTACCTAATACACAAGTTTCAACTTTACGCAGGTCTGATAGAGTATCCCATCCTCCTGAGAGATATGTGGGACATATTAGAGGAGAGGATTTTGAGGATATTGATCCTCAGACCTACGAGGAGGCTATTATGAGTATAGACTCCGGGAAGTGGCAAGAAGCCATGAATTCTAAGATGGATTCTATGTACTCCAATAAGGTTTGGAACCTAGTTGATGCGCCCGAAGGTATTGTACCCATCGGTTGCAAGTGGATCTTTAAAAAAAAGATCGAAGTAGATGGAAAGGTAGAGACCTATAAAGCAAGGCTAGTGGCTAAGGGGTATTGTCAAAGGCAAGGTGTTGACTACGACGAAACCTTCTCACCCGTAACAATGCTAAAATCCATCAGAATTCTATTGGCTATTGCAGCACACTATGATTATGAGATCTGGCAGATGGATGTGAAAACCGCATTCCTCAATGGAAACCACGAGGAGGAGGTGCATATGATGCAACCTGAGGGATTCGTGTCTAAGAACTGCCCAGATAAGGTGTGTAGGTTGCTTAAATCCATTTATGGATTAAAGCAAGCTTCCTAAAGTTGGAACATAAGATTTGATGAGGCAATCAGATCTTATGACTTCGTTAAGAACGAAGATGAGCCTTGTGTATACAAGAAGGTAAGTGGGAGTGGTATCACCTTTTTGGTGTTATATGTGGATGACATCCTCATCATTGGGAACGACGTAGGAATGCTATCCACAGTAAAGGCTTGGTTATCTAGACACTTCTCCATGAAGGACTTAGAGGAAGCATCCTATATCTTGGGGATTCGAATCTATAGAGATAGAGACAAGAGGATGCTTGGCTTGTCCCAGTCCAGGTACATAGAAACCATTGTCAAAATTTTTGGCATGGAAAATTCCAAGAGCGGTATCATATCGATGAGACATGGGATATTGCTTTCTACGAGTATGTCCCCAAAGACTCCAGAAGAAAGGGCGAACATGGATATGATACCTTATGCCTCAGCAATAGGGTCTATCATATATGTCATGCTATGTACTAGGCCTGATATAGCGCATGCTCTGAGTGTCGTGAGTAGGTATCAGGTGGATCCAGGCTTGGAGCATTGGAAAGCAGTAAAATGTATCCTTAAGTACTTGAGAAGGACTAAGGATCTTTTACTAGTATATGGAGGTAATAGCCTTAAGGTTGAAGGCTACACAAACTCAAGTTTTCAGTCTGATGTCGATGATAGCAAGTCGAATTCAGGGTATGTGTACACCTTGAATGGAGGAGCAGTGTGCTGGAAGAGTTCCAAGCAAGATACTACTGCTGACTCGACCACAGAGGCGGAGTATATTGCTGCATCAGATGCAGCAAAGGAGGGAGTCTGGTTGAAGATGTTCATCACATATTTGGGAGTCGTTCCGGATAGCGAGAAGTCGACTTCCTTATATTGCGACAACTATGGGGCGATTACTCAAATAAGGGAACCCGGGTATCATCAAAAGTGTTCTGAGGAGGTTCCAACTTATTAGAGAGATCGTAACCCGAGGAGATGTAGCAGTGGAAAAAGTTCCATCCGAAGATAACATTGCAGATCCACTAACAAAGTCGTTGTCTCAGATTGTCTTTGAGCGTCACAGGGGTCTGATGGGAATCAGACACATAGGTGATTGGCTTTAGGTCAAGTGGGAGATTGCTAGTCATAGGTGCCCAGCAAGCCAATCACGTGAGTGATGGCACGTGTGACTTGATACAGAATCTTTTTGCTTATTATATTTTGGCGTATATCACTTTATAACTATTGCATAAATGCATATATATATTGTGATGTCCTTGGATTTGTGCAATGGGAATCGAATCGTGATGAGATCACGATAATGAGATCGATTCACCTTTAAACACAAATCCTAAATAATCCCGGTCATAGGTTACTCGAGAGGGACATCGTGATAACCGGACAGACTGGTGTGCTGTATACCCGTCCATATGATGGATGCAGCTGGTCTCATAGCTGCTCGTGTAGGGACACTAGGGATATAGTATAGGTGCTCATTGGAGAATGAGTTCACTGATTGATCCACTTACGGAATGCTGGATGGTTGATGATGCCTTATTGTCAGACAGCGATTCCGTAGTCCTAGTGGTGTATCTGGTCCTTAAACTTGAAACACCAAGGATGTCCTGTATGAGTGCTCCACTCTTTGATACCAGACTTATAGGTTTGGCTGTCCTAGATCTAGTACAGCTGGTCATTGGGAGTGGTAGTCGACCTTACGAGGGCTATTGAGTGTCGATAGAGGATCATCCACTCTCGGCATCACGAGAGGAATATCCCATGTGTTCTCGCTCAGACAAATCCCTGGCCAGGGTCATTCGGGTTGAGAGAGAAAGAGTTCTCCGGGAGAATCCGATTAGAGCGAGACTCGAGTAGAAACCGTATGGGTCTGACAACACCATACTCGATATACGGTCTCTAGGATATTAGATGGATGAGGGACTATAGGTACACGGTAACTGAGGACAAACAGGTCCAATGGATTGGATTCCCTTGTATCGTCTGGGGACTACGGCGTAGTAGCCTAGTACGTCCGTAGTCGATGAGTCAAGTGAATTATTACAAAGATAATAATTCACTGAGTTAGAAGGAGTTCTGACAGGTATGACTCACGGCCAACTCGATATTGAG
>NW_008991501.1:657837-674935 GCF_000313855.2 Musa acuminata subsp. malaccensis
CGGGGTGAGGTGCCGCAGGGCAGCGGCGCTTGCCACCGCTGCTCTCGCGGGCGAAACCCCCCCCCCCCCCCCCCCCCCCCACAGGGGCGGCCGCCCGACGGGACAACACCGCGTGCGGGCGTTGCCCCGCAGGTAGAACCGCCCGCGGAGGCGGCAGCGCCCGCGGGGGCGCCAACCTTTTAAAGTATGATGTCGCCCCCAAGAATTTCCCAACATATTTTGTGTCTTAAACAAAAATAAGTTTAATCATATTTCTTTATGCGAAACTAAGAGGGGGGGTGTGAATTAGTGCAGCGATAAAAAGGTCGGTTTTGAAAACTCGTTCGATGAAATCGTATCGGAAATGTGAGTTTAACTTAAAAGCATTAGTAAGTGTGCAGTGAGAAAGTAAAGCAAGCAAGGCAGTTTGTAGTAAAGGAAAATTGCACAAATAGAAATGCAAACTGAGTTTTATAGTGGTTCGGTCATCGTGACCTACATCCACTCCCATTTCCTTTTCCGTCGAGGCCACCGGCATCCACTAATAATCTTCCTTCAATGGGCAAAGATCAATTACCTTTTAACATCCCTCTTCTCCTGTTCATAGGTTTAGGAGAAAACCTTTTATAAGCACTCACTCCTCCCTAAACAAAATTCTAAACTTTAAAACTAAAGGAGGGGATTTCTCAAGTGATTGATATAGCGTTTTCCCACTTTTAAGTTCTCTGAGCTTGTGTTTTTTAACCAGGGATGAGAGGGGTATTTATAGGCTCTAAATGGATTCAAACTTGGAGCCAAAACTAGTCTCATCCCGAGTCTTCCAAGTACTAGTGGTACCACTACTAGTGTTGGACGGTACCACCGCCTACAGCATTAATACTGGGCGAGACCACCGCCTAGTTTGGTGGTACCACTGCCTGACACCCTGCCACTGGGTGGTACCACCACCTAGTCTGGCGATATCATCGCCTGACACAGTCTTGGAGACTATGCCACCGACGGTTTCACATGTTGGGTCATTGTTTGGGCCTTTCACTTAGCCTAACACAGCCCAAACTTGGGCCCAATTGGCCCCTAATTGAGTTAGCCCAATTCCAACTCAATTACACCTAAAATCTACTTCAATCTATATAATCATTACAAAGCTAAATTAAATGTTATCCGGCATCTCATTGGTTCATCGATGCCTCGTTTGATTCTTCGGCGCAACGTCCTCTCTTGCGGCGTATTGCTCAATCGGCCAGTTTGTTGAATCTCATATTTTGATGATGAAACTAATTGATAAGTGTTTATGATTTGATCTACATTTTAAGTGACGCAGAATACTTCGATCAGGGAGAGACAATTAAAGTAGGAAGAATCATGTTGGACCGGAAAAACATGTCAGAAGATTAGACGTCGAGCCGGAGGATCAGTCGACAAATTGACAAAAGGCTTCGGGCTATGGATTCGGGCATTGGGCCAAGAAGAGCAGATATTGCACCAAGGATATCAGAGTTGCCGAGATCAACTGGCTAATTGGGCAATAGGCCGCAAGAGAGGACGATGCGCTGAAGAATCGGACGAAGCATCGATGGACCAATGACATGCCGGACGACATGATTCATGCTTTGTAATAATTGTCTAGATCAAAGTGTGTTTTTATGTGTGCATGATTAACTACGATAGCAAGGCATAAAGCAAAATGAAGTCCCAAAGTCGAGAACGCGATTTCGTTTGAAGTTTGAGAGTTCGTCGGAAGTCCGGATGTTCGTCGGAAGTTTTGCTCGAACTAACCGAGAAGTCCTAGAGCTTGCCAAAGAAGCTTATCGGAACTCACCAAGAAGATCATCGTGAAGTCCAGGAGCATGCCGGGAGTCTACCGGAACATTGCCGAGAGATCGTCAGAAGTTCGCCGAAAGAAACCTGACTTATCTTGCTTAGAATATGTCTTAGGAATCATAGTTAACACATAATTAGAGTTGGGATTGAGAGGTAATCCCATCAACTCTATTAGGGGCCAACTGGACCCGAAGTTGGGCTGGATTCAAGGGCCAACCAGGGTGCTGAAAGCCTGGCCAGCGGTGGCACCACCTAGGGAACAGCACCCCAAGAAATCTGGGCGGTGGTACTGCCTAGTGGTAGGGTGTCAAGCGGTGGCACCGCCCCTATCAAGCGATGGTACTGCCTAGTGTCAGACTGACATTGGTGATGGTACCGCCCAGCACAGGTGGTGGTACCGCCCGTGCCCAGGAAACTCAGGATGAGATATTTTTGTTGAATCTCAGATTTCGATGATGAAACCAATTGATAAATGTTTATGATTTAATCTACGTTTTGAGTAACGCAGGATGCTTCAATCAAGGAGAGGCAATTAAAGCAGGAAGAATCATGTTTGGTCGGAGGAAAACGTGTCAAAAGATTGGACGTCGGGCCGGAGGATCGGTCGACGTATCGACAGAAGGCTTTGGGCCATGGATTTGGGCATCGGGCTAAGAAGAGCGGATATTGCACTAAGGATATCGGAGTTATGAGGTTAACTCACCGATTGGGCAATAGGTCGCAAGAGAGGATGATGGGCCAAAGAATCGGATAAAGCATCGATGGACCAATGACATGCCAAACGACATGATTCATGCTTAGTAATAATTGTCAAGATCGAAGTGTATTTTTATGTGTGTAGGATTCACTATGATAGCAAGGCATAAAGCAAAATAAAGTCCCGGAGTTAATAACGTGATTTCGTTGGGAGTTCAAGAGTTCGTCGGACGTCCGGACATTCGTCGGAAGTTCTACTGGAACCAACCAAGAAGTCCAGGAGCTTGCCAAAGAAGCTTGTCGGAACTCGCCAAGAAGATCATTGTGAAGTCCAAGAGCTTACTGGGAGTCCACCGGAACATTGCCAAGAGATCGTCGGAAGTTCACCCGAAGATCGCCGAAAGAAACTGGTCTTATCTTGCTTAGATTATGTCTTAGGAATCGTAGTTAGTACATAATTGAAGTTGGGATTGGGAGGTAATCCCATCAACTCTGTTAGGGGCCAACTAGGCTCGAAGTTGGGCTGGTTTGGGCCGGACTTAAGGCCCAACCAAGGTACTGAAAGCTTGGCCGGCAGTGGCATCGCAAGGGCCAACGGTGGCACTGCCTAGGGAACATCACCCCAAGAAATCTGGGTAGTGTACTGCCCAGGCTGGGCGGCGGTACCACCAGCACCAATACTGCTAGCAGTGGTACCGCCCTTGTTCGGCGATGGTACCGCCCAACTGCAAATCCTACGATGGTAGTACCACCCAGGAACGGCGATGGTACCGCCAGTACCCAGGAAATCTAGGATGAGACCTTTTTAGGCTCCAAGTTTGAATCAATTTGAAGCCAAATACCCCTCTCATCCCTAGTTAACACAAACAAGCACAAAGAGTTTTAAAGTGAGAAGACGTTGTAGAAATCATTTAAGAAATCCCTCCTCTAGATCTAACTTTAGAATTTTATTTAGAGAGGAGTGTGTGTGTGCTTGTAATGGATGTCTCCTAAACCCGATAAAAGGAGAAGAGGGGTGTAAGAAGGGGGTTGATCTTTGCCTATTAAAGCAAGATTGATAGTGGATCCGGTGGCCTCGATGGAAGAGGAATCAGAGGAGTGAATGTAGCTCACGATAACCGAACCACTATAAATCGGTTTGCATTTCTGTTTTACCATTTATCTTAATTGCAAATTGTCTTCCTTGCTTTACATCAACTACACTTCTGTATGCTTTCAATTTAAAGATCTTTCCAAAACGGTTTTCGTAGAAATCAAATTTTATCGTATGAAGGTTTTTCTAACCGATATAATTTTTACCACTATACTAATTCAAATTCACCCCCCCTCTTAGTGCCGACTCATTCCTAACAGTTGGTACCAGAGTCTTGTATTTCTCATTTAGTTTAACACCCAAGAGAAATGACTCTTTTCGGCTTTCAAGAGGGACTTTATCTCATTCGTCCTTCCTTTTTCAATGGGATGGACTACACATATTGGAAAATATGAATGAGAGTTTTTTTGCTATCTTTGGATTTAAACTTATGAAATATCATAGAAAATGGATTTCAAAAGTCTTTTACTCCAATGAAAGAATGGAATGATTTAGAGAAGAAAATTTTTTCTTTAAATGCTAGAGCTATGAATGCTCTATTTTGTGCTTTAGACAAAACTGGGTTTAATTGTGTTTCCATATGTGAAACGACTTTCGACATTTGGCACATTCTTGAAACCACAAATGAAGGCACTAGTAGAGTAAAAGTTTCGAAGATTAATCTTTTAATGCATGATTTCGAATTGTTTTATATGAAATCAAGCAAAACCATTTGAGACATATACACCCATTTTACGGATGTCGTCAATGGTTTAAAATCACTTGGTAAAAGTTTTTCAGAGTTTTAACTTGTAAACAAAATTTTACGTTCTCTTTCTAAAGATTGGGATTCAAAAGTAACTGCAATACAAGAGACTAAAAACCTAAACAACCTTCTACTCAAAGAACTAATTGGGTCTTTAATGACCTACGAAATGAACAATGTGACAAAAAAAGAACTCGAGAATAACCTTCCAAAGAACAGGAAGGATTTCAGACTTAGAACAATTGAACACTACTCGAGCATAAGCTCAAGTGACGGTGAACATAAACTCCTCACTATGAAATTTAAAAGGTTCATGAAACAAGAGTTAAAGAACAAAAATAAATTTAAAAAGAACACAAATACTTGCTATGAACATAAGAAGAATGAAGCTCTTTGAGACGAATCAAGCTCATCTGAAGACGAGGAGAAAATCAACAAAGGCGAGGTGGCAAACTATGCCTTAACGGCTTTCTACAACAAGGTAAACAACTCAAAAGAAACTCCCTTAGTTTACTTTGAAATTACTTGATGTTCTTCATGAGTTATTTTTAATTTAGTTTAAAAAAAATTATATATTTTTTTTAATTACATATTTAATGATGTAATAAAAATGCAAAAATAAAATAGGATCATACTTATCATGCTAGTAATTTTGAAAATGATAATGAAAATTATATATTTTATAATAAAAAATAAAATATTAGATTTAAATCTAATGATAATCCTATGTATGTTTTTAAAGAAGAAATAATATGTATTTTGATGATTTTCGATTTTGTTTGAAAATGCCTTATGCTCAATGAAACCAAGATTGATGAATATGCTTTATGTTTAATGGTTTCTTTGGCTTGTATGCCTTATCATGATGAATGTTTTGAAAATAAATATTTGCATCATGCTTGATGATTTTTATGTACGAGGACTTGAAGTAATGATTTGAAATCATATATTTTGAAATTGTGTTACACTTTTTGATCTTGATGATTTTTGATCTTTTTGTTTTAAACGTTGATGTATGGTTTTCATACGAAAAAGATAAAGGGATGCTTTAATGAAATAAACAACTTCAAATGAAATATATAAAAAAAGAAAAAAGGAGGAATACATTTTTCATCTTATTGATTTTTCATTAATGAATCCATGTATATTATGCTTTAATAAATCTCATGGATTATGAAAATAATTTAAATTTAATGGATTTTATCGAAATTATGATCTTGATTTCTCATGATTTATAACTTGAAATCGTTTATGAATCAAGATCTTATTTTTTGAACTCCAATATTTCTTCTTATCGTTTACTAAAGAGGAAAATTTCCTAAATGAATCATGATTTTTCGGAATTACAATTTTTATGATTCATAATGAATTGAGAGATTTTATATGCATGAATTAATGTCTTGTTCTCCTACAAGATTGAATGAATTTTATCTATATCATGATTTCCTAAGAATTCTTTTCGTTATTTATTTAAGATGAGATTTGTTAAAATGAATCATGGTTTCTCTTGATTTCTTAGAATTATAACTTGAAAATTCTTTTTATAAATCAAGATTATCTACTATGATTCTTTCTTTTTGCTATTTGAGTTATCCAAAAAGAATCATAATATGTCTCTTGATCTTCACAATTTATCTTCATGATTTGTATATCTCATCACCAAAATTCTCTTGATATTTTTCACGTGATGATATGAAATTATGCATGAAATACTCATGAATTTATGCAAACAAATGAGAAGTTATAATCATGCATAATATTATATAATATAATTTGACATTTAGATACCATCATGATTTGAAATGCTATGATTTGTTGCCAAAATGATATATCATGAATGCGTGAATATCATGTATAATATGCTCATGGTGATTGATTTATTTATGTCATGCATGAAGTAAGGATACCATATGCAAAGTTTTGAAATTGTGCATGTTGTAAATTGAAACCATAATGATGCACAAACATATTGAAATAATGATTGAAACATTAATGTAATTATGAATGATGATTTGATATTATGCATGCAATACTTCAACTTATAATAATGATGCATGCAATGATAAAATATTCATGATGAAAAATTGTTTTGACATTCATAACTTGATTTTTTGATTATTCATCCTTTGTCATGGTTTGAAAATTATTGTAAAGGAAAAAAGGGATACAAAACTGTATTCTTCCCTTCTTTTTTACAATAACAAAGGGGGAGAAAAATTGCTAGCTCATGATGCAAAATTTGGAAACTTGCACATTGCAAAAGAAGCAAGCTTGCTAGCTTGTTCATCTCAAAAGAGAAGCAAGAAGTCCTATCTTGCAAATCTCAAGACACAAATGCAAACTTGCAAAATTTGTAATTTTGCACATCATTAAAATTTATGATAATTTGGTGATTATGCATGTTCTAAAATATTGTAAGATTCACTAGCTTGCATGATGTAGAACTTGCTATCTTGAACATCACCAAGAAGTGCTATCTTGCCTATCTCAAGAAGCTTTAAATGTTAAGTTGCACATCTAGCAAAACTTATATTTCAAGAAGCAAGAGTTGCTTTCTTGAACATCTCAAAATTGCTAGCTTGCATGTTTTAAAATGTTGTAAAATTTTGCTAGCTTACACTTTGCAAAGGAAGCAAAAAATGTTAACTTTCACATCTAGCAAAACTTAGATTTCAAGAAGCAAGAGTTGCTTTCTTGAACATCTCAAAATTGCTAGCTTGCATGTTTTAAAATGTTATAAAATTTTGCTAGCTTGCACTTTGCAAAGGAAGCAAAAATGGCACTTCTCAAAAGAGAAGAAAGAGCTTGCTATCTTGAACATCGATATCTTGCATTTGCTTTCAAAATTTTTGCTAGCTTATATGTTGCAAACTTGCTATCTTATTACCTTGCATATCTAAAACTTGATAGCTTGCATAATGTAACATTTGCTAAATTTTCTAGCTTACAAATTGCATGATGATAAAACTTGATATTATATTTTTCATGCAATGATTTGAACTTATATCTCAAACACTTGATAGTTGGAACTTCTCCTTTTTGTTAATGATAAAGGGGGAGAAGGATGATCATGTTATGCATGATGATGTGTTGCAAATATTCATGATAAAATTTGCAATGACTTGAATTCAGCTTGAATTCAAGGTTCTATCAATATGACATATTGAGAGGGGGAGTTTGTTTAAACTCTAGGAGTTAAGGTTAACTCCGTCATCAATTGGTTGTCATCATCAAAAAGGGGGAGATTGTTGAATCTTCGATTTTGATGATGAAACCAATTGATAAGTGTTATGTTTATGATTTAATCAATGTTTTGAGTGACACAGGATACTTCGATAAGGGAGAGATAATTAAAGCAGGAAGAATCATGTTGGGCCGGAGGATAACATATCAAAAGATTAGACGTCGGGCTGGAGGATCGGTCGACATATCGACAAAAGGCTTCGGGCCATGGATTCGGGCATTGGGCTAAGAAGAGTGGATATTGCGCCAAGGATATTGGAGTTATGAGGTCAACTTGCCGATTGGGCAATAGGCCGCAAGAGATGACGATGCACCGAAGAATTGAACGAAGCATCGATGGACCAATGACATGCCGGATGACATGATTCATGCTTAGTAATAATTGTCTAGATCGAAGTATATTTTTATGTGTACAGGATTAACTATGATAGTAAGGCATAAAGCAAAATGAAGTCCCAGAGTCAAGAACGTGATTTCGTTGGGAGTTCGAGAGTTCGTTGGAAGTCCGGACGTTCATCGGATGTTTTACTGGAACCAACCAAGAAGTCTAGGAGCTTATCAAAGAAGCTTGTCAGAACTCGCCAAGAAGATCGTCATGAAGTCTAGGAGCTTGCCGGGAGTTCGCTGGAACATTGCCGAGAGGTCATTGAAAGTTTATCGAAAGCTCGCCGGAAGAAATCAGACTTATCTTGCTTAGATTATGTCTTAGGAATTGTAGTTAGCACATAATTGGAGTTGGGATTGAGAGGTAATCCCATCATCTCTGTTAGGGGCCAACTAGGCCCGAAGTTGGGCTAGTTTGGGTTAGACTCAAGGCCCAACCAGGGTGCTGAAAGCTTGGCCGGTAGTGGCACCGCTTGGGGAACATCACCCCAGGAAATCTGGGCAGTGGTACCGCCCAGGCTGGGCGATGGTACCACCGGCAGCAATAATGCCAGCGGTGGTATCGCCCTTGTTCGGCGGTGGTACCGCCCAACTGCAGATCCTGCGATGGTAGTATCGCCCAGGAACGGTGGTGGTACCGCCAGTACCTAGGAAACCTGGGATGAGACCTTTTTAGGCTCCAAGTTTGAATCAACTTGAAGCCTATAAATACCCCTCTCATCCCTGGTTAACACACATAAGCACAAAGAGTTTTAAAGTGAGAAAACGCTATAGAAATCACTTGAGAAATCTGTCCTCTAGATCTAACTTTAGAATTCTATTTAGAGAGGAGTGTGTGTGCTTGTAAGGGTTGTCTCCTAAACTTGGTAAAAGGAGAAGAGAGGTGTAAGAAGGAGGTTGATCTTCACCTATTAAAGGAAGATCGGTAGTGGATGCCGGTGGCCTCGACGGAAGAGGAATCAGAGGAGTGGATGTAGGTCATGATGACCGAACCACTATAAATCAGTTTGCATTTCTGTTTTGCCTTTTATCTTAACTGCAAACTACCTTTCTTGCTTTACATCAACTACACTTCTATATGCTTTCAATTTAAAGATCTTTTCGAAATGATTTTCGTAGAAATCAGATTTTATCGTACGAAGGTTTTTCTAACCGACGTAATTTTTACCGCTGCACTAATTCACCCCCCCTCTTAGTGCTGACTCGTTCCTAATAGATTTTAGGCTCCAAGTTTGAATCAACTTAAGGCCTATAAATACCCCTCTCATCCCTGGTTAACACACAACAACTGAAAGCACAAAAAAAGGAAAGAAAACTATGTTTCAATTGTGTGTGAACTCCTCTTAAAGTTCTAAGTGTTAGAATAGTTTAAGAGAAGAGTAAGTGGGGGTGTAAGGGTTATCTCCTAAACCCAGTAAAAGGAGAAAGAGCTGTAAAAGGTGTTTCATCTTTGCCTATTAAAGGAAGACAAATATTGGATGCTAGTGGCCTCGACGGAAGAGGAATCGGTGGAGTGGATATAGATCACGACGACCGAACCACTATAAAAATCTAGTTTGTCTTTCTTTTGTGCCATTTATCTTACTACAAACCTCCTTACTATGCTTTTACTACACCTACATTCGCATACGCTTTCAAGTTTCCAAAATCGATTTTATCGTATGAAAGAGTTTTACTAAACCGATGTGATTTTACTGCTGCACTAATTCACCCCTCCTCTTAGTGCCGACAAATCCCTAAAAGTTGGCACCAGAGCCTCGTGATTTCTCATTTGGTTTAATACCCAAGAGAAATAGCTATTTTCTATTTTCAAGATGGACTTTCTCTCATTCGTCCTCCCTTGTTCAATGGGATGGACTATACATATTGGAAAACTTGAATGAGAGTTTTCTTACTTTCTTTGGATTTAAATTTATGGAGTACTGTGGAAAACGATTTTCGAAGGTCTTCTCTTCCAATGAACCATTGGAATGATTTGGAGAAGACTTTTTCCTTAAATGCTAGAGCTATGAATGCTCTATTTTACGCTTTGGATAAAATTGAGTTTAATCGTGTTTCTACTTGCGAAACGACTTTCGAAATATAGCACACTTTCGAAAATACAAGAGGCAAAAGACCTTAATAATTTTTCACTTGAAGAACTTTTTTGTTCATTGATCACATATGAAATAGTGCATAATGCACAAAATGAACTTAGAACAACCTTCCAAATAATATGAAGGATTTAGCACTTCGAACAAGAGAAGACCACTCGAGCATAAGCTCAAGTGATGGTTAACTTGAACTCCTCATGAAATTTAAAAAGTTTATAAAACAATGATTAAAAAATAAAAATAAACTTAAAAAGAGTGAAACTACTTGTTATGAATGTAAGAAGAAGTTGCCAAAAGATGAATCGAGCTCCTCCGAAGACAATGAGAAAATCGACAAAGGCGAGGTGGCAAACTACGTCTTAATGGCTTTCGACGATGAGGTAATCAAAATACCCTTAGTTTACTTTGAAATTACATAATGCTTTTCATAAGTTATTGTTAATTTAGTTTAGAAAAATTATTTTTCTTAAAAATTATATGTTTAATAATGTAATGAAAATGCAAAAAAATTGGAATCATGCTTATCCTTCTAGTAATGATCATGAAAATTGCATGTTTTATGATAAAAGAATAAAATATTAGATTTAAATGTAATGATAATCCTATGTATATTTTTAAGAAGAAATAATATGTATCTTGATGTTTTAATGAAAATGTTAAGAAGTTTGATATCATGCTTAATATGAAATTGTGCTTGTTATACCTTAAAAACTTGAAACCATGTTTTGATGTGATGCCCAAAGTAATGATGATTTGAGATCATGCTTAATTAGTTTATCTTTCGAAATTATGCATGATAATTCTTGCGATTTATAGATTATTGATTTTTACCGTAATGAAAGTGGCTTTTTTGTTTTTAAAAATGATGCATATTTTTGTTTGATATAAATAACAAAGGCATGCTTGTATGAAATAAATCACATGAATTGAAACAACTATAAAGAGAAAAATATTTTTCTCAAAATTATTTTTCTATCTTATTGAGTTTTGAATAAGAGATTTATAAATCTATTTATATTATTTTGATTCTCTTGAACTATGAAAGTGTTTTTGATGATTTAAATTTGAATAAATTTTTATCCAAATTATGATCTTGATTCCTTGATATTTATAAATTAAGATTTATTATGAATCAAGATTTTTTATTATTCGTTCTCCTACGATTCTACTTGGTATTTTCTTAAGAGGAGATTTTCTAAAATAAATCATGATTTTTCTTGTGAGTTCTTGGATTTATTACTTGAGATTTTCTTTTAATCAAGATCCCTTCTTTGTACATCTATATTTTTTTATTCTTGGTATCTTATTTAAAGAAGAGATTTACTATATGAATCATGTCTTTTGATATTCAAGTGGTCTTATCTTTCATGACATGATTTATTTGTATTTATGGCATGTATGCCTTGAAATAATTGAAATATTTTACACTATTATGTTCTTCCCTTATTCTTTCTTGTTTACAATGATAAAAAGGGGGGAAAGTTATGATCATGCATGGTAGGATATAATTTGACAAATTAATACCATCATGATATGAAATATTTATGATTTGGAATGATGCATGCAATACTTATGTTTTTTATTATGATGATGTATGTGATGTATTGCATATGATATGAATCATGATTAAAATTGCTTTGATTTGAATTCAAGATTTATCTCAATTATGGAATTTTGAAATAAGAATGATTACTTATCTTTGTCATGCTTTGAAAATTATTGTAAAAGAAAAAAGAGATACAAAATTATATTCTTTCCTTCTTTTTGACAATGACAAAGGGGGAGATAGCTAGCTTGCACAAGTCAAGAAGATGCAAAAACTTGCTTGCTTACTTGCACATCTAAAAGAAGCAAAAATTACTAACGTACATATCGCAAAAAGAGGCAAAAACTTTTTAGTTTGCTCATGTTAAAAACAAAAGTGCTATTTTGCTAATCTCAAAAAGCAAAACTTGCAACTTGCACATTGCAAAAGGAAGCAAGAATCGTTAGCTTGCACACTTCAACAAGAATGCTATCTTGCATTTGTTTTTGAAAACTTGCTAGCTTGCACGCTCTTAAATGATATAGAATCTACTAGCTTGCATATTCTAATATGATGTAACACTTGTTAAATTTGCTAGCTTACAAGTTGTATGGTGATAAAATTGAAGATTATGTTTAGTATGTAATGATTTGAACTGTATATCCAAACACTTGAAAGTTACACTTCTCCTTTTTGTTGATGACAAAGGGGAAGAAGTATGATCATGTTATGCATGATGACATGTTGCAAATATTCATGATGAAATTTACAATGACTTGAATTCAGCTTGAATTCAAGGTTCTATCAATATGACAAATTGATAGGGGAAGTTAAGGTTAACTCCATCATCAATTAGTTGTCATCATCAAAAAGGGAGAGATTGTTGAATCTCATATTTTGATGATAAAACTAATTGATAAGTGTTTATGATTTAATCTGTATTTTAAGTGACACAGGATGCTTCAATCAGGGAGAGATAATTAAAACAGGAAGAATCATATTAGGCCAGAGAAACATGTCAGAAGATTGGACGTCGGGCCGGAGGATCGGTCGACGTATCGACAGAAGGCTTCGGGCTATGGATTTGGGCATCGGGCCAAGAAGAGTGGATATTGTGCCAAGGATATCAGAGTTGTCGAGGTTAACTAACCGAGTAGGTAATAGGCCGCAAGAGAGGATGATGCGCCAAAGAATCGGACGAAGCATCGCATCGATAGACCAATGACATGCCGAACGACATGATTCATGCTTAGTAATAATTGTCTAGATCAAAGTGTGTTTTTATGTGTGCAGGATTAACTACGATAGCAAGGTATAAAGCAAAATGAAGTCCCAAAGTCGAGAACGTGATTTCGTTGGGAGTTCGAGAGTTCGTCGGAAGTCCGGACGTTCATCGGAAGTTTTACCAAAACCAATCGAGAAGTCTTGGAGCTTGCCAAAGAAGCTCATAAAAACTTGCCAAGAAGATCATCGTGAAGTCCAGGAGCTTACTAGGAGTCCGTTGGAATATTGTCGATAGATCATCGGAAGTTCCCCGAAAGCTTGCCGGAAGAAACCAGACTTATCTTGCTTAGAATGTCTTAGGAATCATAGTTAGCACATAATTAGAGTTGAAATTGGGAGGTAATCCCATCAACTCTATTAGGGGCCAATTGGGCCTGAAGTTGGGCTGGTTTAGGCCAGAGTCAAGGCACAACTAGGGTGCTAAAAGTCTGGCCAACGGTGGCACTGCCTAGGGAACAGCACCCCAGGAATTCTAGGTGGTGGTACCGTCCCTATCAAGCGGTGGTACCGCCCATACCCAAGAAATCCGAGATGAGAAATTTTTAGGCTCCAAGTTTGAATCAACTTGAGGCCTATAAATACCCTTCTCATCCCTGGTTAACACACAACAATTGAGAGCAAAAAAAAAGGAAAGAAAACTTTGTTTCAATTGTGTGTGAACTCCTCTCAAAGTTCTAAGTGTTTGAATAGTTTGAGAGAGGAGTAAGTGGGGGTGTAAGGGTTATCTCCTAAACCCGATAAAAGGAGAAAGAGCTGTAAAAGGTGGTTGGTCTTTACCTATTGAAGGAAGACCGATAGTGGATGTCAGTGGCCTCGATGGAAGAGGAATCGATGGAGTGAATGTAGGTCACGACGATCGAACCATTATAAAAATCTAGTTTCCCTTTCTTTTTTGCAATTTATCTAACTGCAAACCTCCTTACTATGCTTTTACTACGACTACACTTGCATACGCTTTTAAGTTTCTAAAATCGATTTTATCATACCAAAGATATTTTCTTAAACCGACATGATTTTACTGCTGGACTAATTCACCCCCCCCCCACCCCTCCTCTTAATGCTGACTCGTTCCTAAAATAGTTGACCTTTGTAACTCCAATTTCCTTAGCGTAATTTTCACTCTTCTTGGCCCGATGCCTAAACTCATGGCCCAAAGCCTTCTGCCGATACGTCGACCGATCCTCCGGCTCGACGTCTAATCTTCTAACATGTTGCACTCCGGTCCAACATGATTTTTCCTTCTTTAATTATCTTCTCCCTGATCGAAACTACCTGTGCCACTCAAAACGCAGATCAAATCATAAACACATCAATTGATTTCATCATCAAAATCCGAGATTTAACAAGAACAGTAAGAATTTAGCACTTAGAATAAAACAAGACTACTCGAGCAAAAGCTTAAGTGATGATGACTTTGAACTCCTCACAATAAAATTAAAGAAGCTCATAAAACAAGAGTCTAAGAATAAAAATAAACTTAAAAATGATAAAATAACTTGTTATGAATGTAATCGGTCGGGGCACTTCAAAAGAGAATGTCCGCAATTGAAGAAGAAGCTATAAAAGAAGAAGAAAGCATTCAAGACGACATGGGATGAATCGAGTATATCTGAAGATGAAGAGGAAACCAACAAAGGTGAGGTGGCGAACTATGCCTTGGTGTCTTTCGACAACGAGGTAAGTGACTCAACCAAAACCCCTTTACTTTCTATAAAATTACTTGATGCATTTCATGAGTTGATTTTAAAAAATTAAAAAAAAATAAGCATGACAATTGCATGTTAACTCCTAGCACTAAATATGAAGAGTTAGATTCACTTAAGAAGAAAAATACATTCCTACAACAAACAAAATGATTTTGATTAAAAATGATTTATGTTTAATGAAAACATGCTTGATGATTTAATGATGCATGATGATTTGAAGTAATGATGATTTTTGTGATTTACGATTTATTGATCTTGATGACTCTTATGATAAATCTTGTTTTTTGGTTTTAAACGGTGATATATGTTTTTGTTTGGCATAAAAGACAAAGACATACATGTATGAAATAAATCACATAAATTAAAACACATAAAAAAAAGGAATGCATTATTCTTGAAAATATCTCTATCCCTAAAATCTTATTGAGTTTACAATAAGAGATTAATCAATCTATTTATGTCATTTTGAATCTCTTGAAAGTGATTTGATGATTTGACGATTTGAATTTGAATGAGTTTTATCTATATCATGATCTTGAATTCTCGGAATTATAACTTGAGATTTTCTTTATATGAATCAAGATCCCCTACTCTTTATTCTCATATAACTCTTACATTTTATTAAAGAAAAAATTATCCAAATGAATCATGATTGTTCTTTTGATTATAGCTTGAAAGTTTTCTATGAATCAAGATTTTTTCTTTCACTAAAGAAGAGATTCATCCAAACAAATCTTGATTCTTTCACTTGATATTTATGAATTGAGATTTATTATGAATCAAGATTTTTCATTAATTGTCCTCTTACGATTCTTCTTGGTATTTTCTAAAGAAGAGATGTATTCAAATTAACCATTATATGTCACTTGACTTTTTGATGTTTATGACTTAAATTTTATTATGTACAATTTCCTTATATTTATGATTTGTATATCTCATGATATGATTGAATCATTGATGTAAAAAAGGGAGAAAATTTGTATTATTGTATTCTTCCCTTCTCTTTGACAATAACAAAGGTGGAGAAAGTTATGCTAGTTTGCACATTACAAAGGAAAGAAAACTTGCTAGCTTGCAAAAGAAAGCAAAAGTTGTTATCTTGCACATTGCAAAAGAAAGCAAAATTGCTAGGTTGCACATTTCAAAGAAGTAGAAACTTACTATCTTGCACATCTCAAGAGAAAAGTGCTAGCTTAGTCATCTCAAGAGAAGCAAAACTTGTTAGCCTTCATACTTCAAATAGGAGTAATACTTATTAGCTTGTATGTTCTAAAGTGATGTAAATCTTGCTAAATTGTAGCTTGAAAATTTGCTAGTTGTGTTAGGATCAAGAGCACTAAGGAGGGGGGGGGGGGGGGTAATTAGTGCAGCGGAAATCTTTCGACGATTAAAACCGAAAGCTGCGTTCGTTCGATAAAAACGATTTCGATGTAAAAGCCGATTCTAAGATTACTTTAACTTAAGATTAAGGGAGATCACGTTAAAGTAGATCTATGAAGGCAGTTTGCAGTTTATGATGAAAATCAGAATGCAAGCGCAAACTGAAAAGCGACGTTCGTACGATAAAACCAGTTTACGTCTAAATGCCGATTCTGAAGATACTGAACTTTGAGATATGTTTTATAAATGTGCAAAAGGCAGTTTGCAGTTATGATTGAAGTATAAACGTAAACGTAAACTGAAATATGATGATCGTACGAAAAAGTTGATTTACGTCTAAACGCAGATTCGGAAAGCTCTGAACTTAGAAACTCATTCGTTAAAAGCGCAGAGGGCAGTAAGTTATTAAGGAGGTTTGCAGTAAAGATAAAATGCTCAAAGTAAATGCAAACCGAGATTTAGAGTGGTTCGGTCAATCTTGACCTACTCCACTTTTGGCTTCCTCTACCGACGAGGTCACCGACGTCAACTAGAAGCCTTCCTTTAATAGGCGAAGGCCAACCACCCTTTTACAGTTTCACTCCTTTTGACGAGCTTAGGAGACAACCCTTACAGAAATTTTCTCTCCTCTCTTTACAACTCAGAACTTGGAAGAACAGAGGGAGAAGAACTTTTGGACTTTACAACAATTTTGAGCTCTAAGAATCACAGAAAGGATCAAGATTTCGATGTATGTTCTTACCCTTTCAGTGCTGAATGGGTGGGGTATTTATAGGCCCCAACCCAGTTCAAATTTGGAGCTCAAAACTGTCAATTCCCGGAATTCCGGGATTAGGCGGTTGCACCTCCTGACTGGGGCGGTTGCACCGCCTGGCAGAGCTCGAAGACTGAGCCTTTGGGCAGTGCCACCTCTGTCAGGGGCGGTTGCACCTCTCTGCCAGAGCTCGAAGATCGAGCTCAGGCGGTTGCACCTCCTGACTGGGGCGATTGCACCGCCTGGCAGAGCTCGAAACTTGAGCTCAGGTGGTGCCACCTCTTATCAGGAGAGGTTGCACCGCCCAGTCTCGCTCGGAGACTGAGCCCAGGCGGTTGCACCTCCTGGCTGGGGCGGTTGCACCGCCCAGTCTCACTGGGAGACTTAGCCCAAGT
>NW_008991502.1:0-12210 GCF_000313855.2 Musa acuminata subsp. malaccensis
ATGTATATATATACATATATATAAATATATATATATATGTATATATATATATATATATATATACATGTATATATATATTAAATCTCAGATTTTGATGATTAAGTCAATTATAAGTTGTTTGATCTAATCTATCTGTTAAGAAAAGTGTGCTGGATTAACTATGATAGCAGTAAGGCATCAATTAGGTGTTGTGCCGTAGTCAAGATCGAGATCTCATTGGGAGTTCTTGAGTTCGACGGATGTCCTGACGTTTGTCGGAAATTCTGCGGGAACCAACTCAGAAATCCAGGAGCTTGCCATAGAAGCTCATCGGAACTCATCTAGAAATCATCGTAAAGTCTACTAGCTTACCGGGAGTCCGCCGGTGCATTGCCGAGAGTTCGTCGGATGTTCACCAAAAGTACGTCGGGATCTCACCGGAAGAGCAATTGACGCACCTGAATAAGAAGATTTGTGATCATGTTTTAATTATCGTAGTTAGAGCATAAATTAAGTTATGATTGGGAGGTAATCCCACTAACTTAATTAGGGGCCAACTGGGCCCTTAACAGGGTTGATTTGGGCCGCATTGAACAGCCCAATCATCCCCTGAATTCTTGGCCGACGGTGGCATCGCTTGGAAAGCAGTGCCCCTCGAGATTTCTCGTCGGTGGCACCGCCCAGATTGTGTGTTGGTACCGCCGGTAGTTATTGCTGCTGTCGGTGGTACCGCCCTTGTCAGGCGGAGGTACTGTCAAAGCTCGGTCTCCGAGCTCTGTCAAGCGGTGGTACTGCCTAGACTTAGCGGTAGTGCCGCCCAATGTCAGGTGTCAGACGGTAGTAACGCCCAGTATTGGCGGTACTACCGCCAAGACCCCGAAAATCCAGGATTAGACACTTTTTGGCTCCATTTTTTAGGCCACTAGGGCCTATAAAAACCCCATCCTTTTCCGCATGGAAGGGCACAAAACCTATTAGCATAATCTTGAGTTCTTGAGCCTTAAAGTGTTGTAAAAGTTAGAATTTTGCTCTTTCATCTCTTAGCCTTATAACCATCCAAGAAAGAGGAGTGAGACTTATAAGGGTTCATCTCCTAAACCCGGGTAAAGGAGAAAGTACTATAAAGAGGTATTCGATTTTCACCTATTGAAGGAAGACCTTTAGTGGACGCTGGTGACCTCGTCGGAGGAGGAATCCAAAATTGGATGTAGTTCACATTGATCAAACCACTCTAAAACTCGGTTTGCATTTACTTTGTGCAACTTTCTTATATAGCAAACTACCTCTCCTCCTCACTGTGCTTTAACTACGTTTGCATGTGCTTTCAAGTAAACACCTTCTGAGATCAGCTTTAATCGTACGAAGACTTTACGAAACCGTTACTTTTCATTTGTGCAATTTACATTACTGCAAATCACCTTAGTCTTCTCTTGCACTTTCATGAAAGCTTTCAAGTTCAAATTATTTTGAAAATAGGTTGAATCGAAATAATTCTCGTCGGAATCGGTTTTAATCAAAACAAGTTTTTTTTTTAATAATGAAAGTTTTCTGATACACTAATTCACCCCCCCCCCTCTCTTAGTGCCGCTCTTCATCCTAACAATTGGTATCAGAGTAAAGTTCACTCTCATTTGGTTTTAAACCCAAGAGAGATGGCATTTGTCGGCAACCTAGAGGGTCATTCAATTACACGTCCACCCATGTTCAACGGGACGGATTATACATATTGGAAGACTAGAATGAGGATCTTCCTAATTTCAATGGATTTTGAGCTTTGGAATGTTGTCGAAAATGGTTTTTAAAAGTCTTCTCTTCTAATGAACGATTGGAATGAGTTGGAGAAGAAGACTTTTACTTTAAACGCAAAGGCTATGAATGCCTTATTTTGTGCAATAGATAAAAATGAGTTTAATCGAGTATCGATTTGTAAAACGACATTTGACATTTGGCACACACTCGAAGTAACTCATGAAGGCACTAGTAGAGTGAAGGAGTCAAAAATTAATCTTTTAGTCCATTCTTATGAGTTGTTTAGAATGAAACCGAGTGAGACCATTGGAGACATACACCCGATTTACAGATGTCGTCAATGGTCTAAAATGACTTGGTAAAGGTTTCTCAAATTTTGAATTGATTAATAAGATTTTAAAATCCCTTCCAAAAGGTTGGGATCCTAAAGTAACGACTATTCAAAAGGCCAAAGATCATAATAATTTTCCTCTTGAAGAACTAATTGGGTCACTAATAACCTATGAAATGACATACAAAGCTCATGAAGAGCTTGAGGACACCCTTCCAAAGAACAAGAAGGATATAGCACTGAGAATACAAGAAGACTGTTAGGATCAAGAGCACTAAGAGGGGGGGGGGGGGTGAATTAGTGCAGTGGAAAACTTTCGACGATTAAAACTACGTTCGTACAATAAGAGCGATTTCGGTAGAAAAGTCGATTCATAAATCACTTTAACTTGTGATCAAGCAAGATGCAGTTAAAGT
Organism: Musa acuminata subsp. malaccensis; assembly: GCF_000313855.2. Classification (NCBI taxonomy): domain Eukaryota; kingdom Viridiplantae; phylum Streptophyta; class Magnoliopsida; order Zingiberales; family Musaceae; genus Musa; species Musa acuminata. The sequence continues at coordinate 2,476 of NW_008991502.1, forward strand.
GAATCTATAAGGGTAGTTTGCAGTTATGATGGAAATCAGAATGTAAGCATAAACTGAAATATGATGTTTATACGATATTATGTCTAAACACCGATTCGTAAAATACTGAACTTTGAAACATGATCGTAAATTCGCAGAAGGCAGTAGGCTATTGAGGAGGTTTGCAGTATAGATAATATGCTCAAAGTAAATGCAAACCAGAGAGCATCGCGATTTTAGAGTGGTTCGGTCAATCTTGACCTACATCCACTTCTGGCTTCCTCCACCGACGAGGTCACCGATGTCCACTAGAGGCATTCCTTCAAAGGGCGAAGGCCAACCACCCTTTTCCAGTTTCACTCCTTTTGACGGGCTTAGGAGACAACCCTTACAGAATTTTCTATCCTCTCTTGAAAGATCAGAACTTGGAAGAAAAGAGGGAGAAGAACTTTTAACTCATACAACACTTTTGAGCTCTAAAAATCACAGAGTAAGATCAGGATTTCGGTGGTTTTGGTTGCTCTTTCATTGCTGAAAGAGTGGGGTATTTATAGGCCCCAAACCAGTTTGAATTCCAAGCTCAAAACTGTCAATTCCTGGAATTCCGAGGTCTGGTGGTTGCACCGCCTGACTGGGACGGTTGCACCGCCTGGCATAGCTCGAAGACTGAGCCTCTGGGCGGTGCCACCACCTGTCAAGGGCGGTTGCACCTCCTGCCAAAGATCGAAGATTGAGCTCAGGTGGTGCCACCGCCTGATTGGGGCGGTTGCACCTCTGTTAGAGGTGGTTGCATCGCCCAGCCAGAGCTCGGAGACTGAGCCCTGGGCGGTGCCACCGCCGACCCAAGCGGTGCCACCTCTAGCCAAGAAATCTGGGTTCGAATGGGCTGATCCATTGGGCCCAATTTGGGTTTGTCAAGGGCCCAATTGCCCCAAGATTAAGTTAATGGATCACCTCCCATTTCTAACTTAATCATCATGCTAACTACGAATTTCTTAAAACATTTACTATAGCTTTCTTCCGGTGCGTCAATCGCGTCTTCCGGCGAACATCCGACGAACCTCCGGCGATGCTCCGACGGAATTCCGGCAAACTCCTGGACTTGCGACGATCCACTTGGCGAGTTCCGACGAGCTTCTTTTGGCAAGCTCCTGGACTTCTCGGATTTGTTCCCGTAGAACCTCCGACGACCGTCCGGACTTCCGTCGAGCTCTCGAACTCCCAACGTGATCATAGTCTTGACTCCGGCGCAACTCCTGCTGCATGTCTTACTTTCATCATAGTTAATCCTGCACACTTATCTCAACATATGGATTAGATAACAAGTGACAATTGACATCATCATCAAAATCCGAGATTCAACAATCTCCCCCTTTTTGATAATGATAATCAATTGATAACGGAGTTAACCTTAACTCCCCCTCCCCTATCTATGTGCCATAATTGAGATAAATCATTCTTGAATTCAAAGCCTTTGAATTCAAGAGACATATTGATAAGTTAAAATCATTTAACCTTATCAATACTCCCATCATGATTCTCACCATGATGTATCTCTCTGAAAATGATGTCAAAGCTTGATGTCCATTTTCAAATTTCAAAAGTGAATGATGGTAATGGTAGCAATTCATCATATGGTAAGATATCAACATGTAAAATTTTGAAGTAAGATTTTGATATCTTAACATGATGCACAGATTTCAAGTGTTTTAGCAATTATAGCATTTTATCACATGGTAAGATATCAACACGTAAAATTACGATGCAAGTTCTTGATATCTTAACATGATGCAAATATGGCAATCATAGCAAACATGGCATAATGCAAATATGACAATCATAGTTATCATCAATTCATATATTTTTGATGATGCAGTCATAGCATAATCATAAAATCAATACTCATATATCTGCTTCTTTCAACATAATATGGCATTTATAGCATCAATTCATATATTTTTCCCCTTTTGTCATCAACAAAAAGGAGAACGATATAAACAACTTTTAAATATACGTGCAATGCCATAAGTAGGTTCATGTCATTTATAGGATACAAACATCTCAAGAAAAACATGACATGGAGATTATTTACATAGAGTGAAAATCTCTTCCTTTTTATTTGTTATTATCTTTTTTGCATGAAGGAGGAAAGCCATTTGTGTAGTTCAAATCGATGCTTTACAAGGATCAGGATATTTATGTGAATCAAATCCTTGCACAAAAAAATATCTTCCTTTTATAAGAAGGAATCATCAAATCTATTTCTCAAAAGGAATGATAAGTCTAAAAGATATGCATTTACTAGATGATTCTATTTGTCAAAAATCAATGATGTGAATCAAAGTCCAAAAGAGAATAATGTATTCATGACATCTGATTGGAACTGAAAAATTAATTTAACACTTTCATGCAATCGGACAAGACTATACAATTATGAAGACATGCACATTGTTATGGAAATTTCTTTATTAATTTCCAACATGTTATTTTAGGCATGTAATGGAAATTAAGTGATTTGATCATTCAATCAATAAAGTCCGAATAATTTTAACAAGTTTATACATTCGGACACATCAACATTCCTAGTTCTCTCCTTATGAAATCAAATTGTTCTTCACTTAGAGGTTTTGTAAAAATATCAGCTAGTTGATGCTTAGTTTCTATGAACTCTATAATTACATCATGATTAGTAACATGATCTCGTATAAAGTGATGTCTAATATCAATATGTTTTGTTCTTGAGTGTTGAATGGGATTTTTTGTTAAATATATTGCACTTGTGTTATCACATTTAATGGAAATGTTTTTAAGATAGACTTTATAATCTTTTAAGGTGTTTTTCATCCACACAACTTGTGCACAGCATGCACTAGCTGCAATATATTCAGCTTCAGTTGTTGATAAAGCAACCGAGTTTTGTTTCTTAGATGACCAGGAAACAAGGGAATGTCCCAAAAATTGACATGTTCCTGATGTGCTTTTTCTATCTAGTCTACACCTAGCAAAATCTGCATCAGAATAAGCAATTAACTCAAAATTTTTGGATTTTGGATACTATAATCCTAGATTTGTGGTACCTTTAAGATATCTAAGTATTCTTTTAACCGCTTTGAGATGAGATATCTTAGGGTTCGATTGAAACCTAGCACAAAGTCTTACACTAAATATGATATGTGGTCTAGTTGTAGTGAGGTAAAGTAAACTTCCTATCATACCCTTATAAGTTTTTTGATCAAAGCTTTCTCCACTCTCATCAACTTCTAACTTAGTGGAGGTGCTCATAGGGGTGTTAATAGCCTTTGAGCTATCCATAATAAATCTTTTCAGTAGGTCTAAAGCATATTTAGTTTGACTAATAAAGATGTCATTGCTTAGTTGCTTAATTTGTAAGCCTAAGAAAAACGTTAATTCTCCCATCAAACTCATTTCAAATTCGAGACTCGTGGTTTTAGCAAAAGATTCATAAAGAGATTTATTCGTAGAACCGAAGATAATATCATCAACATAAATCTGAACAATGAGAAAATTATTTTAAAAATTCTTAATAAACAATGTAGTATCGACCTTGCCTTTTTGTGAAATTGTTTTCAATAAGAAAAATACTTAGTCTATCATACCAAGCCATTGGGGCTTGTTTTAAACCATAGAGAGCTTTGGTTAATTTAAATACATGTTTAGGGAGGTTATTATTTTCAAATCCGGGGGGCTGTTCAACATAAACTTCTTCAGAAATAAAGCCATTAAAAAAAGTGCTTTTAACATCCATTTGAAACAACTTAAAATTATTATTACTAGCATAGGCAAGGAGCATCCTTATGGCTTCTAATCTAGCCACAAGAGCGAAGGTTTCTTCATAATCGATACCTTCTTCTTGGTTGAAACCTTTGGCCACTAATCTAGCCTTGTTTCTCACCACGATACCATATTCATTTTGCTTGTTTCTAAAGACCCATTTAGTACCAATAACTAAATGGTCATTTGGCCTAGGAACAAGCTTTCATACCTCATTTCTCTCAAATTGATTTAACTCATCTTGCATTGCGATAATCCATGAATCATCTTTCATGGCTTCGTCAATACATTTAGGTTTAATTTGGGAGAGAAAAGCGGCGTTGGCACAAAAATTTTTAAGAGATGAACGTGTTTGAACCCCCTTAGATGTGTCTCCTAGGATTAGCTCCTTAGGATGAGCATCTACATACTTCCAATCCTTGGGTAAGGATGTTTCGGAAGTGGATACATCCAAGTTGCTAGTTGGAGAAGGGGTTTCATTTAAATTCAAAGAATCGAAATTAACATCATCATCAAAGTCATTTTTCTTGATTTTCGAAATCTCATTGAAAACAACATGAATGGATTCTTCTATAATTAAATTCCTTTTATTGAAGATACGAAAAGCTTTAGAAACTGAAGAATAACCAAGAAAAATTCCTTCATCGGATTTAGCATCAAATTTTCCTAAGGCATCTTTTTCATTCAAGATAAAACACTTACACCCAAAAACTTTAAAATATGAAACATTAGGTTTTTTATTGTTTCACAACTCATAGGGAGTTTTGGTGAGTAAGGGTCTTACTAAAACTCTATTCAAAATACAGCATACAGTGTTTACAGCTTCGGCCCAAAAATATTTGGGTAGGCTATGTTCATTCAACATGGTTCTTGCCATTTCTTGTAAATTTCTATTCTTTCTTTCTACAACTCCATTTTGTTGAGGATTTATTGGAGTAGAGAAGTTGTGGTTGTATCCATTAGATTCACAAAATCCTTGGAAATCACGGTTTTGAAATTCACCACCGTGATCACTTCGAATTGATGAAATCATAAAACCCTTTTCATTTTGAACAAGTTTGCAAAACTTGGTGAAATATCTAAAGCATTCATTTTTGTGTTTCAAGAAATAAGTCCATGTGTATCTACTATAGTCATCTACAATGACGAAGGTGTATTTGCTACCTCCTAGGCTTGATGTAGAGATTGGTCCAAACAAGTCCATATGGATCAATTGTAAGGGCCTAGATGTGCTTAGTTGATTCTTAGATTTGAAACTACTCTTAATTTGTTTTCCTAATTGACAAGAATCACACACATTATCTTTGATGAACTTGATGTGAGGAATTCCTTGTACAAGTTCTTTGGCTGATATTTGACTGATTAGTTTCATGCTATCATGACCTAATCTCCTATGCCAAAGCCAAGTATCCTAATTCAAACCTGACAAACATACTTCATTGCAAAGATCATTAATGTTAATGGTGTATACGTTATTCTATTTTAATGCAATCATAGATGTGTTTTTGTGTGGTTTTTCAATAATGCAAGCATTAGATTCGAATTTGACGATATATCCTTTATCACATAATTGACTGATACTCAAGAGGTTATCTTTTAAACCATCAACTAACAAAACATCTTCAATAAAGAAGTTGGATTTGTTACCTATGGTTCCTTTGCCAATGCTTATTGTTGTTTCCGAAGGTGACATAGCCTTCGTCTATGCTAGTGAGCTTAGAGAATTGAGATGGATCTCCGGTCATATGCCTTGAGCATCCACAATCAAGGTACCATCTCTTGCTCCTAGCTTGTGATGGTGTATGTCTCTATAAGAAAGGATAATTTTTAGGTACCCATTTACTTTTGGGTGCCTTAAAAACTGATCTATATTGTTTGTCATGGTGCATAGAGTTTATCATTGTTCCTTTAGGAACCCAAATTAATTTATTCAAACTTATTTTCTTGAATGGACAATAATGCGTTTTGTGTCCATGTTTGCAACAAAAGTTGCATTTGCTTTGGTGTCAAACATGTAGGATGGGGCCTTTTATGAAGGTGGTTGGAATTTGTTGAGGATTTCTCACAAATCCAATTCCACTTCTTTTGGGAACGTGACCCTTGTTTGTAAGGATCATGTTCAAAAACTTGCTACCAACCTCAAATTTCTTCAAGGTGTCCTTAAGTAGCAAGTTTTCTTTATGGATAGTTTCTAGATCATGGTATTTTATACAACAACATAAACTATCATGATATTTAGTTTTTAACTTATTGAAATTACAAGTAAGACTATCATGATCCTTTTTTAGCAATTTGTTTTTTCTACTATTAAAATTACATTCATCAAATAAGTCATGGAAGGCATTTAATAACTCATCAAATGATAAATCTGCATCAATTAAAATTGTTACCTCCTCTCCGATGGCCATTAAGGCGTAATGAGCAACTTGCTCGTTGTTGGACTCCTTTTTTTCGGACGTGCTCGAGTCATCCCATGTTGCTTTGAGCGCCTTCTTCTTTGATGTTCTCTTCTTGGCTTGGGGAAAATCAATTTTGTAGTGTCCCGGCTTTTTGCACTCGTAGTAAATAACTTGGTCCTTTTTTTGTTCAAGTTTGTTTTTTGTGTCATTTTTAAACTTGTTTCTTTTAATGAATATTTTGAATTTCTTTGTTAGAAGTGCCAAGTCATCGTCACAGTCCTCATCACTTGAGTTTTCTCGCAAGTGGTCATCTAAAGTTCTAAGTGCCATATCTTTCCTATTTTTTGGAAGGATGACTTCTTGCTCTTCATGAGCCTTGCATGTCATTTCATAGGTCATTAATGACCCGATTAGTTCTTCAAGAGGGAAGTTTAAATCTTTAGCCTCTTGAATAGCAGTGATTTTAGGGTCCCAACTCTTAGGAAGGGATCTTACAATCTTATTTACGAGCTCAAAATCCGAAAAACTTTTGCCGAGTCCTTTTAGACTATTGACGACATCCGTGAAACGGATGTACATGTCGCCAATAGTTTCGCTCGGTTTCATTCGGAAAAGTTCGAAAGAGTGTATCAAAAGATTGATTTTTGACTCTTTCACTCTATTTGTGCCTTCGTGAGTCACTTCGAGTGTATGCCAAATAACAAACGCGGTTTCACAAACCGAAACACGATTAAACTCATTTTTATCAAGCACACAAAATAAGGCATTCATAGCCTTTGCATTAAGAGCGAAAGTCTTCTTCTCCAATTCATTCCAATCGATCATTGGAAAAGAAGACTTCGAAAATCCATTTTCGACAAGATTCCAAAGTTCAAAATCCTTTGAAATAAGGAAGATCCTCATTCGGGTCTTCCAATAGTGTAGTCCGTCCCATTGAACATTGGTGGACGTGTAATAGAATGACCCTCTTGGTCTCCGGCGTATGCCATCTCTCTTGGGTTTTAATCCATTTGAGGGTTAACCCTGCTCTGATACCAATTGTTAGGATCAAGAGCACTAAGAGGGGGGGTGGGGTGAATTAGTGCGCCGGAAAACTTTTGACGATTAAAACTACGTTCATACGATAAGAGTGATTTCGGTAGAAAAGCTGATTCGTAAATCACTTTAACTTGTGATCAAGCAAGATATAGTTAAAGTGAATCTATAAGGGCAGTTTGCAATTATGATTGAAATCAGAATGTAAGCGCAAACTGAAATATGATGTTCGTACGATAAAACTGATTTACGTCTAAACACCGATTCGGAAAATACTGAACTTTGAAACACGATTGTAAATTCGTAGAAGGCAGTAAGCTATTAAGAAGGTTTGCAGTAAAGATAATATGCTCAAAGTAAATGCAAACCAGAGAGCACCGCGATTTTAGAGTGGTGCGGTCAATCTTGACCTACATCCACTTCTGGCTTCCTCCACCGACGAGGTCACCGACGTCCACTTGAGGCCTTCCTTCAATAGGCGAAGGCCAACCACCATTTTACAGTTTCACTCCTTTTGATGGGCTTAGGAGACAACCCTTACAGAATTTTCTCTCCTCTCTTGAAAGATCAAAACTTGGAAGAAAAGAGGGAGAAGAACTTTTAACTCATACAACACTTTTGAGCTCTAAAAATCACATAGTAAGATCAGGATTTTGGTGGTTTTGGTTGCTCTTTCATTGCTGAAAGAGTGGGGTATTTATAGGCCCCAAACTAGTTTGAATTCCGAGCTCAAAACTGTCAATTCTCGGAATTCCAAGGTCTGACGGTTGCACCGCCTAGCAGAGCTCGAAGACTGAGCCTCTAGGCGGTGCCACCTCCTGTCAGGGGCGGTTGCACCTCCTACCAGAGCTCGGAGACCGAGCTCAAGCGGTGCCACCGCTTGACTGGGGCGGTTGCACCGCCCAGCCAAAGCTCGGAGACCGAGCTCAAGCGGTTGCACCTCTGTCAGAAGCGGTTGCACCGCCCAGCCAGAGCTCGGAGACTGAGCCTTGGGCGATGCCACCGCCGACCCAGGCGGTGCCACCTCTAGCCAAGAAATCTGGGTCTGAATGGGCTTATCCATTCGGCCCAATTTGGGTCTATCAAGGGCCTAATTGCCCCAAGATTAAGTTAATGGGATCACCTATCATTTCTAACTTAATCATCGTGCTAACTATGAATTTCTTAAGACATTTACTACAGCTTGCTTCCGGTGCGTCAATCGCTTCTTCCGGCGAGCTTCCGGCGAACTTCCGACGAACCTCCGGCGATGCTCCGATGGACTTCTGGCAAACTCCTGGACTTGCAACGATCCACTTGGCGAGTTCCAACGAGCTTCTTTTGGCAAGCTCCTGGACTTCTCAGATTTGTTCCCATAGAACCTCCTACGACCGTTCGGACTTCCGTCGAGCTCTCGAACTCCCAACGTGATCATAGTCTTGACTCCGGCGCAACTCATGTTGTATGTCTTACTTTCATCATAGTTAATCCTGCACACTTATCTCAACATATGGATTAGATAACAAGTGACAATTGATGTCATCATCAAAATCCGAGATTCAACAAAAACCACTTGAAAGAAAATGAGGACTTTGATGATGACTTGGCACTCTTAACAAAGAAGTTCAAAAGATTCATAAAAAGAAATGAATTTAAAAATAATACTAAAAATAAATTTGAACCTAAGAAAGAACAAGTGATATGCTACGAATGCAAGAAGCCGGGATACTTCAAGAGTGAATATCCCTAAGCAAAGATGAGGCTACCAAAGAAGAAGGTGCTCAAAGCTACATGGGATGACTCAAGTATTTCCGAAGAAGAGGAGCCAACCAACACCAAGCAAGTTGCTCACTATGCGCTAATGGCTATTGGAGATGAGGTAACAAGTTCATTAGATGCAAATTTAACTTTCGATGAGCTTTCAAGTGCTTTTTCATGAATTATTTTATGAATGTAGAATTTTGAGTAAAAAGTACAATTCTTTAAAAAAGGAACATGCTTCTCTTATTAGTAATTTTGATATAGTAAAGATTGAGCATGAAAATAGCTTAGCTCCATGCATAAAATGCCATTATTTAGAAATACTTCAAAAGAAAAACTTGCTACTCAAAGATACCTTGAAGAAATTTGAGGTTGGTAGCAAGTCCTTGAACATAATCCTTGCCAACAAGGGTCACGTTCGTATGGAAGACGGAATCGGATTTGTTAGTAGCTCTCATCAAAATCCAACCACCTTTATTAAAGGCCCTACTCTGCATGTATCACCTCACACCAAATGTAACTTTTGTTGCAAACTTAGACATATTGCGTACAAATATCCATTCAAGAAATATAGTCCACATAAATTGATTTGGGTTCCTAAAAGAACCTCAAATGACTCAACGCAACATGATAAATTATATAGATCGATTTTTTAGGCTCCCAAGATCAAATGGGTACCTAAAAATCATCTTTTTTTTATAAAAAAAATGTACCATCACAAGCTAGGAGCAAGAGATGGTACCTTGATAGTAGATGCTCAAGGCATATGATCGGAGATCCATCTCATTTC
>NW_008991502.1:12232-24465 GCF_000313855.2 Musa acuminata subsp. malaccensis
GGGTTCCTAAAAGAACCTCAAATGACTCAACGCAACATGATAAATTATATAGATCGATTTTTTAGGCTCCCAAGATCAAATGGGTACCTAAAAATCATCTTTTTTTTATAAAAAAAATGTACCATCACAAGCTAGGAGCAAGAGATGGTACCTTGATAGTAGATGCTCAAGGCATATGATCGGAGATCCATCTCATTTCTATAAGCTCACTAGCCTAGACGAAGAATATGTCACCTTCAAAGACAACAACAAGGGTAAAATCATTGGTAAAGGAACCATAGGTAACAAATCCAACATTCTTATTGAAGATGTATTGTTAGTTGATGGTTTAAAACATAACCTTTTGAGTATTAGTCAATTATGTGATAAAGGATATATTGTTAGATTTGAATCTAATGCTTGCATTATTGAAAAGTCATACAAAAACATATCTATAATTGCACTAAACAAAATAACGTATACACTATTGACATCAATGATCTTTGCAATGAAATGTGTTTTTCGGTTTTGAATGACGATGTTTGGCTTTAACATAGGAGATTAGGTCATTCTAGCATGAAACTTATCTCTCAAATTTCATCTAAAGAACTTGTAAGAGGAATTCCTCATATCAAGTTCATCAAGAATAATGTGTGCGATGCATGTTAACTAGGAAAACAAATAAAAGATAGCTTCAAACTTAAGAACCAAATAAGCACCTCTAGACCTTTGCAATTGATCCATATGGACTTGTTCGGACCAATTGCAACATTAAGCCTAGGAGGTAGCAAATATGCATTTGTCATTATGGATGATTTTAGTAGATACACATGGACTTACTTCTTAGCACAGAAAAATGATTGCTTTAGGTATTTCTCTAAGTTTTGTAAACTTGTTTAAAATGAAATGGTTTTATGATTTCATCAATTCGAAGTGATCACGGTGGTGAATTTCAAAATCGTGATTTTCAAGAATTTTATGAATCTAATAGATACAACCACAACTTCTCTACTCCAAGAAATCCTCAACAAAATAGAATAGTAGAAAGAAAGAATAGAAACTTATAAGAAATTGCTAGAACCATGTTAAATGAACATAGCCTACCCAAATATTTTTGGGCCGAAGTCGTAAATATGACATGCTATGTCATGAATAGGGTTCTAGTAAGATCATTACTTTCCAAAACTTCTTATAAGTTGTGGAACAACAAAAAACCCAATATTTCATACTTTAAAGTTTTCGGATGTAAATGTTTTATATTAAATAAAAAAGATACCTTAGGAAAGTTTGATGCAAAATCCGAAGAAGAAATTTTTTTTGTTATTCTTTCATTTCTAAAACCTTTCGTATCTTTAACAAAAGAACTTTGATTATAGAATAATCAATTCATGTGGTTTTAAATGAAATTTTCGAAGTTAAGAAAAATGATTTTGATGATGATCTTAATTTTAAAAATTTGAACTTGAATGAATCATTTTCTCCTTCTAGCAACTTAGAAACATCTTCTTCTGAACCTTCTTTACCGAAGGAATGGAAGTATATAGATGCTCATCCTAAGGAGCTAATAATAGGAGACATATTTAAAGGGGTTCAAACTCGTTCCTCTCTTAAGAATTTCTATGCAAACGCCACTTTTCTCTCCCAAATTGAACCTAAGTATATTGATGAGGCCCTGAAAGATGATTCATGGGTCATTACAATGCAAGAGGAGTTCAATCAATTTGAGAGAAATGAGGTGTGGAAGCTTGTTCCTAGGCCAAGTGACCATTTAGTTATTAGTACTAAATGGGTCTTTAAAAACAAGCAAGATGAATTTGGTATCGTGGTTTGAAACAGGGCTAGGTTAGTGGCCAAGGGTTTCAACCAAGAAGAATGTATCAATCATGAAGAAACCTTCGCTCTTGTGGCACGATTAAAAGTCATAAGGATACTCCTTACCTATCCTTGTAGTAATAATTTTAAGTTGTTTCGAATGTATGTTAAAAGTGCATTTCTTAATGGCTTTATTTTCGAAGAAGTTTATGTTGAACAACCTCCGGATTTGAGAATGATAATCTCCCTAATCATATATGTAAATTGACTAAAGCTCTTTATGGATTGAAACAAGCCCCAAGGGCTTTGTATGAGAGACTTAGCTCATTTCTTATTGAAAATAATTTCTCTAAAGGCAAGGTTGATACTACATTGTTTATCAAAAATTTTAAAATTAATTTTCTTATTGTTCAAATTTATATTGATGATATCATTTTCGGTTCTACGAATGAATCTCTATGTGAGTCATTTGCTAAAAGTATGAGTCTTGAATTTGAAATGAGTTTGATGGGGGAATTACCTTCTTTTTTTTTTCTTACAAATCAAATAACTAATTAATGGTATATTTCTTAGTCAAACAAAATATGCTTTAGATTTGCTAAAAAGGTTTAATATGGATAGCTCAAAGGCTCTCAACACTCCTATAAGCACCTCCACTAAGTTAGAATTTAATGAAAGTGGAGAAAGCTTTGATTAAAAGCCTTATAGGGGTATGATAGGAAGTTTACTTTACCTCACCATAACTAGACCAGAATCATGTTTAGTGTAGGACTTTGTGCTAGGTTTCAATCTAATCCTAAGATATCTCATCTCAAAGCAGTTAAAAGAATACTTAGATATCTTAAAGGAACCACAAATATAGGATTATGGTATCTAAAATCTGAGAACTTTGAGCTAATTGCTTATGCTGATATGGATTTTGTTAGATGTATATTAGATAGAAAAAGCACATCCAGAACATGTCAATTTTTAGGACATACACTTGTTTCTTGGTCTTCCAAGAGACAAACCTCGGTTGCATTATCTACAACCGAAGCTGAGTACATTGTAGCTAATGCATGTTGTGCACAAGTTGTGTGGATGAAAAATACTTTAGAGGATTACCAGATTCATCTTAAAAATATTCCCATAAAATGTGATAACACAAGTGTAATATGTTTAACAAAAAATCCTATTCAACACTCTAGAACAAAACATATTGATATTAGATATCACTTTATACTATATCATGTTACTAATCATGATGTAATCTTAGAGTTTATTGATACGAAACATCAATTAGCCAATATCTTTACAAAATCTTTAAGTGAAGAATAATATGATTTTATTAGAAGAGAGTTAGGAATGTTAATTTGTCTCTATGCATGAATTTGATGTATATCTTTTTTGGACTATCTTTATGAATTTCTTGAATGGAGCTTTCATGAGATTATGCCACATCAAGTTTATTTCATACCCTTGCTCCATCACTTTTGATACACTCAATCACTTCATGGATTCCATTGACAAATGCATCTCTCGGATTTATTTCTAGTGAATTTTTATTGAGAAATGGATTTGATGTGATGATCCTTTCGTTATGAAGGCTTATTCACGGAATTTCTATCATTTTTTAACTTCATTCAAAGTTGGCTCTCAATGGATTTTCCTCCTTACCCTCCTTCTTCATGCAAAGTTTTGATGAAAAATAAAAAGGTAGAAGTTGATGGAAGTCATCTCTTTAAATATTTATAACTTTTAATGTGAGAACTTTTGAATGATACCATGTCATGAAAGCTTTAAATATTATTGGTATACAAATTGAAATGTGGCATGAATTTTTACCACACTTGCATTGTTGAATCGTTCTCCTTTTTGTTGACAACAAAGGGGGAGAAATAATACCAAAATATGGTAAATTGATGATAAATGTATGTAATGTATTTCATAATATATATTTGAAATGTTTGCTTGATAAATTTTCTTCATTATAATAAGATATCAAGAGCTTAACTTGTAATTTTACAAATTGATATATTCCCATAGAATGATGAATTGTTATGTTTGTCATCCTTCATATTTGAAATATCAAAACTTGAAAATGGATGTCATGCCTAGATATCATTTTGAGAATGTTAGATCATGATAGGAATCATGATGTGTGTATTGATAAGTTTAAATGAACTTAACTTATCAATTTGTTTCATGAATTCAAAGGCCTTGAATTCAAGAATGTCTTTTCTCAAGTATGGCATATAGATAGGGGGAGTTAAGGTTAACTCCGTCATCAATTGATTGTCATCATCAAAAAGAGGGGAGATTGTTGAATCTCGAATTTTGATGATGAAGTCAATTGTAAGTTATTTGATCTAATCTATATGTTGAGAAAAGTGTGCAGGATTAACTACGATGGCAGTAAGACATAAAGCATGTGTTGTGCCGGAGTCAAGATCGAGATCTCATTGGGAGTTCGAGAGTTCAACAAAAATCCGGACGTTCGTCGGAAGTTCTGCGGGAACCAACCAAGAAGTCTAGGAGCTTGCTATAAAAGCTCATCGGAACTCGCCAAGAAGATCGTTGCAAAGTCCAGGAGCTTGCCGGGAGTCCGTCAGAGCATTGCTGAGAGTTCGTCGGATGTTCACCCGAAGTACGTCGGAAGCTCGCCGAAAGAGCAATTGACGCATCGGAACAAGAAGAGCTATGATCATGTCTTAATTATCGTAGTTAGAGCATAAATTAAGTTAGGATTAGGAGGTAATCCCACTAACTTAATTAGGGACCAACTGGGCCCTTAACATGGTTGATTTGTGACGAATTGAATAGCCCAATCGTCCCTTGAATTCCTGGTTGACGGTGGCACCACCTGGAAAGCAATGCCCCCCAGGATTTCTGGGTGGTGGTACCACCGGCAATTATTGCTGCCAACAGTGGTACCACCCCTTTCAGGTGGTGGTACCGCCCAGTGTCAGGTATCAGGTGGTAGTACCGTCCAGTAATGGCGGTGGTACCGCTAGGACCCTGAAAATCTGGGATTAGACACATTTTAGCTCCAATTTTGAAGCCATTGGGGCCTATAAAAACCCCACCCTTTTTTACATGGAATGCACGAAACCTATTGCCATAATATTGAGTTCTTGAGCCTTAAAGTGTTGTAAAAGTTATAGTTCTCCTCCTTGATCTCTTAGCCTTGTAACCATCCAAGAAAGAGGAGTGAGACTTGTAAGGGTTCATCTCCGAAACCCGGGAAAAGGAGAAAGTGTTGTAAAGAGGTGTTGGGTCTTCACCTATTGAAGGAAGGCCTTTAATAGATACTGATGACCTCGTCGGAGGAGGAATCCGAAAGTAGATGTAGGTCATATTGACCGAATCACTCTAAAACTCGATTTGCATTTACTTTGAGTAACTTTCTTTTATAGCAAACTGTCTCTCCTCCTTACTGTACTTTAGCTACATTTACATACGCTTTCAAGTAAACACCTTCCGACATTTACATCGCATCTGAGCTTATTAAAAAAAAAAAAACTATATTGGGTGGAAAATTGAACAATCCAGAATCTAGTATAATGATTAGATCTGTCCCATAACTTAACTAGTCGCAATCCAACAATATACCACCAGTAGACGGAGTCCTTGCATTCATGCCCAAGACGCCGGATAACTCGGTAAGCACGATCCTCATCTTGGTCGGCGTCCAGCATTAACAGTTCATTAGGCCTGTAATCTCTTGAACAGTTCATTAGCATGATACTCAGCATGTTCTCCAATGCTCATCAATACTTCAATACTTGCAAAAAGTGCGAGATTGGTTGTGCATTACTGGCACACGCTAACGTAAGTTTTATTTTTCTTTCTTTGATGGCTGACATTATAGTTATGCAACATATTTTTTCTGTATTCTTCTTGAAACATTTACCTTATCACAAAAATTTCATAAATGAGTTTT
This sequence comes from Musa acuminata subsp. malaccensis, assembly GCF_000313855.2. Classification (NCBI taxonomy): domain Eukaryota; kingdom Viridiplantae; phylum Streptophyta; class Magnoliopsida; order Zingiberales; family Musaceae; genus Musa; species Musa acuminata. The sequence continues at coordinate 17,946 of NW_008991502.1, forward strand.
CCTCTCTAGATGAGTAATTTGCCTATAGTGTACCATCTATCTCATCCCCTTATATCATCTTAATTAATCATACTTATGCTGATCAAGTTAATTTTATAATACCTATCCTTTTTACAAAAATTAGACAGAAATGAAAAAAGATGGGTTAAATATAAACTAAAATCTAGTGGTTGAAACTTTTATATGCAATGATGCTGATAGAAAATTTAAGTGAACGTGTGCGGTTGTGTTAAGAATAGTGATAAAAAGATTAAGAGCTTTGGCTCATCATTGATCCTAAGCTTGAATAGCACGTATCGATGAACATGGTTTTGATTTTACTTTTCCACAAAATTGAAATACAATAATAATTAGAAATAGATTGGCTTCATTTTGGTGTGTATCAGGATGTAGAACTAGAGGCTCAGACCTTGCTTTTGAGAACTCGATGCCCTTCCTCCCTCCATCGAATCACCTTCTCTTGTCGTCGTTGTCGTCGTCTCCTCTTCCTCCTCCGCATTCCTGCAGAACACCACCCACGAATTAACCTCCAACGCAACGCAGACGCCGGCCAACGTCGACAGTGCCAGGCAGTAGGCCAGCTTCCAGTACGACCGGCCGAGCCCCATCACGTCGAACCCCTGGAACACGTTCGCCACCCCCACCACCGCGCACCCGTAGCCCACCAAGTGGTGGTACGACTTCCAGTACTTGCGGAACCTGTTGGTGGCCTTCGGCTGGAACAGCAGCGCCGCTGATTGCAGCGCCGCCGTCACGAACGCCGCGACCCCCAGTCCTCGGTGCAGCCGGTGCTCCGCGCCCCGCGGGCGGTTGCCCATCACGATCCCGATCGCGAACCCTGCGGTGCCAAGCAGTAAGCCGGCGATCTGCGTTGCCGCGTGCGCGTAGAGCCATGACGGTCCACGCGACGCGCGATGCCCCAGGTAGCGGGCCACCGCGACGCCCGCCGGCAGGAGGAGCCCCCACGACGCGGCGTTCAGCGCGGCGTGGGCCGACCGGAGCGCGTCTGGCGCCTGCGGTGCCGTCTCGGCTGCAGTGGACGCAGCGTCGATGGTGGCGCGGGAGGCGAGGTCGGAGGGCGCGGTCGGGTGGATGGTCGGGGAGCGGCCCTGGACGTAGAGGCCGCGGTTCCACACGTGGTGGACGCGGGTGTGGTTGGGGGAGAGCCAGAGGGTGGCGAAGATAAGGACGGCAGAGCCGTCGCTGGGGGAGCGGGAGTCGCGGAGGACGGCGGAGGAAGAGAGAAGACGGAGGCCGAAGGGGCGGGAGACGAGCGGGGCGTTCTGGATCCTGACGGAGGGGTCGAGGACGAAGGGGAGGAGGAGGAGACCGCCGGAGGAGGGATCGGGAAAGGCAACGAGGGCGTGGGCGCCGGTCATGGCGGGCGAGTCGGGGTTGAGGCCCCACGCAACCCAACCGGAGGGGGAGATGAAGGTGCCGGAGAAGGCGAGGTCGAGGGTGGCGTTGAAGGGGTGGTATGTCCAGGCCAAGGATGCCCCTTGAGTGGGGAGGGTGACACACTTCTGGTAGGTCTTGATGAAGGTCGCGGTGGTGCAGCGGGTGGTCGCGGGAGTCGTGGTGAAGCCAAGGAGGAACAGCAGGAGGAGTAAGAAAGAAGGGGACATGGTTGAAGAGAAGAGCTTGGAATAAGTTGGCGGTGGCGATGGTATGTATGATCATGCAATGTGGAGCATGACCTTGAAGGTAACGGGACAGGGAAGTGCGGAGATGGGAATCATCAAAGTTTGGTGGATGCAGAATGAGTGTTGTGGGTTGATGCAGAAGATTGGTCTTGGCTTTGAACGGAAGGTGGAAGGTGGAAAGAGGAAGACCTACCACGGAGAACTTCAATCTTGCTTGCGTGGTCCCTCAGTTCTCCGGACTAGTAATATGCAGACAATAAAAATAAAAAATTGTTGCAAACATCAAGTATCTCATGACGTAATAAGAATTTATATATTAAAAAATGATATAGTCATCATTGTTTTTTTTATTCCTACGAAATAATAAAGATTTTAATTTTTTTGAGATTGATTAATTTTTTATTTTATAAATAAGATTATGATGTATCAGAATTACTATCAATATTTTTTTCTATTCTAATATGATATTAGAGCTAATATTCCCTTTATTCTGAAAATCTTCCATCGCAAAACAACGAATCTGTAGTGTTCCGCGGTGCTCTTCATCGGGGAGTCCTCCAATCCTCTATTGCGCTATTTTCATCGTTGACTAATCACCCCACAATTACCTAAGAGATCAGCGATCTGATTCCACCCATCGCTATCCTTCTTATCAACGATCAGATCCATCCGCAAAGACTCTCTTTGTAGCCCGTTGTTCTCGAACACAATCGCATCGCTGCCTGCGCCACTCACACGCGGCCTCTCCTCCGTCGCTCTTCCCTGTAGCGTCACCTAACTACGACGACTCTCTCGCTGCTCACCTCTCCCCTTCTCATGTTTCCTCGCTACTCACCTCCCTATCACGGCGACTTCCAATTTCGCTTCCACATCCGCATCACCACCAACCTCGTCGCTGCCCTTAACCCTTTCCCTTCGCTCGGCTTGTCTCATCAAAAGTGGCGGATCCTCAACCACCGGCTCTTATGCCCTCAACCATCCTGGCTTGTCAAAGCTGATACCGGGCAGTGGATGCCCAATTTTCATCACTTGGGGTCTTCTTCTTAGAGCCGTTTATCTTCCCCTGCTTTGCTGATTTCAGATCGCTGCACTCTCTCTCTCTCTCTTCCTTCGCGTTCGCTGTAGTTTCCTATTGCCGCCTCTGATCAGTGATCGGATCATCCGGCGATTAGATTCCTATTGGTTCATCGAAGAAAGTTGTCGCTTACTCCATGTTTGATTGATTCGCTGATTTCACCATGATCACATCCTTCACCACTGTTCAAGCAGCTGCCTTCTCTCACCAGAGGCTATCACTGTTGTCGATTATCCCCTGTCTCGACTACCTTCTCCTACATCTGATCTAAAACCACTGATCACTTCATTAAAATTAATTTATGTTTCTAAATATACTATTATTAATTTTAATTTAATAATTTTAATAATCAAAAGAAGTTGATATATCAGTTAATCCATCAAATTTAGATCATGATATATGATATCAAAACAATAATTTTGAGCATGTTCGATCATAGGATTAGAATATGAGATGACCCAATAAGACTTTGAGATTTATATTTTAAAAATTATGTAATAATTCAACTAAAGAATGATTTTAAGAGATTATGATCATTTTATTGAGTTAAATATGATTTAATTTTTATAAGAAAAAATTGATTAAAGATCTTACTCAAAGAAAATCTTATTAAATGACTTGAAATGAGATTATTGAGTAAAAGGCCTAAATTTTAATTTTTTTTTAAATTAAAATAAGTGTTGTATTGGTTTATCTTAAAAACTTTCATAAAGTTTTACATTTTGAATATGATTTTGTCATGACACCTTTGTATAAGAGTGTTAGGATCAAGAGTGGCACTAAGAGAGGGAGGATTGAATTAATGCAGCGGTCAAATCACGTCGGTTATAAAAAATTTTTGGTTTCGTACGATAAAACCGATTTCAAAAATACTTAACTTTGAAAGCAATAAGAGGAGCGTAGCAAGTATAGAAGGTAGTTTACAGTTTAAAGTAAAATGCTTAAAGTAAAGCAAACCAGATTTTTATAGTAGTTCGGTCATCGTGACTTACATTTACTCTGTTGATTCCTCTTTCGTTGAGGCTACCGGTATCCACTATCGGTTTTCTTTCAATAGGCGAAGACCAACCACCTTTTACAACTCGATTCTTCTTTTACCGGGTTTAGGAGATAACCCTTACACCCCCACTTACTCCTCTTTCAAACTATTCTAACATTTAAGAACTTTTGAGAAGAGTTCACACCAGATTGCAACAACGTTTCTTTCTTTTTTAACTCTCAAGTCTTGTGTAGTTTAACCAGGGATAAAAGGGGTATTTATAGGCCTCAAGTTGATTCAAACTTTGAGCCTAAAAACATCTCATCTTGGGTTTCCTAGGCATGGGTGGTACCACCACTAGTGTTAATCTGAAATTGACACTGCACTGGGCGGTACCACCACCCAATCTGGCGGTACCACTGCCTGCAGCCTCTCGAAGGCTATGTTTGGGTGGTACTACCACCTAGACCGGTCGTACCACCGTCTCGGAGACTATGCCACGACGGTGCCACTTCTTGGGACACTATTTGGGCCTCTCATTGGGCCCAAAACATTCCTTACATGGGCCCAATTGGCCCCTAATTGGGTTGGATCAAATCCAAACCCAATTACATGCTAACTACGATTCCTAAGACATATTCTAAGCTAAACAAGTCCGTAAGTCTAGTTTCTTCCGACGATCTCTTGGCAATGTTCCAGTGGACTCCCAACAAGCTCTTGGACTTCATGACAATCGTCTTAGCGAGTTCCGACGAACTTCTTCGGCAAGCTCCTGGACTTCTCGGTTGGTTCCTATAGAACTTCCAATGAACGTCCGGACTTCCGACGAACTCTCGAACTCCCAATGAAATTACGTTCTTGACTCCAGGACTTTATTTTGCTTTATGCCTTGCTATCGTAGTTAATCCTGCATATGTAAAACTCACTTCGATCTAGACAATTAATATACTAAGCATGAATCATGTTGTCCGACATGTCATTGGTCCCTAGACACTTCGTCCGATTCTTCGGCGCATCGTCCACTCTTATGGCCTATTGCCCAATCGGCCAGTTGACTCTGCAACTCTGATATCCTTGGTGCAATATCCGCTCTTCTTGTCCCGATGCCTGAATCCATGGTCCGAAGCCTTCTGTCGATACGTCAACCGATCCTCCGACCCGACGTCCAATCTTCTGACATGTTTTCCTCTAGCCCAACATGATTTTTCCTGTTTTAATTGTCTCTCCCTGATCGAAGCATCCTACGTCACTCGAAACACAAATTAAATCATAAACACTCATCAATTGGTTTTATCATCAATATCCGAGATTCAATAATCTCTCCCTTTTTATAACGACACGGAGCTAACTAAACTCCCAGAGTTTAAACAAACTCACCCTATCAATATGCCATATTTGTTAGGATCAAGAGTACTAAGAGGGGGGGGGGGGTGAATTAGTGCAGCGAAAAACTTTCGATGTTTAAAACTGCGTTCGTATGATGAAATTATTTCCGACGTAAAACCGTTTTCGGAAACTTAACTTGAAAGAGAGTTTGTAAAGGAGTGCAGCAAAAGTAAAGAGGAAGTAAAGCACATATGGAGGTTTGCACTAAGGTAAGCAATAAGAATAAATGCAAACCAGAAAGCACCGCAATTTTAGAGTGGTTCGATCAATCTTGACCTACATCCACTTCTGGCTTCCTCCTCTGATGAGGTCACCGACGTCCACTAGAGGCCTTCCTTCAATAGGCGAAGGCCAACCACCCTTTTACAGTTTCACTCCTTTTGACGGGCTTAGGAGACAACCCTTACAGAATTTTCTTTCCTCTCTTGACAGATCAAAACTTAGAAGAAAAGAGGAAGGAGAACTTTTAACTCATACAACACTTTTGAGCTCTAAAAATCACTGAGTAAGATTGGATTTTTGGTGCATTTGGTTGCCCTTTCATTGCTGAAAGGGTGGGGTATTTAGAGGCCCCAAACCAGTTTAAATTTCGAGCTCAAAACTATCATCTCCCGGAATTTCGGGGTCTGGTGGTTGCACCGCCTAACTAGGGCGGTTGCACCGCCTGGCAGAGCTCGGAGACTGAACCTCTAGGCGGTGCCACCTCGTCTCAGGGGCGATTACACCGCTTGGCAAAGCTCAGAGACTGAGCCTCTAGGCAATGCCACCGCTTGACAGGGGCGGTTGCACCGCCCAGTCTCGCTCGGAGACTAAGCCCAAGCGGTGCCATCGCATGACTAGGGCAGTTGTACCGCTTGGCAGAGCTCGGAGACTGAGCTCAGGCGGTTCCACCACTTGTCAGTGGTTGCACCGGCTAGACTAGCTCAAAGACTGAGCCCTGGGTGGTGCCACCGCCGACCCAAGCGGTGCCACCGTTGGCCAAGAAATCTGGGTCCAAATGGGCTGATCCATTCAGCCCAATTTGGGTCTGTCAAGGGCCCAATTGCCCCAAGATTAAGTTAATGGGATCACCTCCCATTTCTAACATAATTATCGTGCTAATTATGATATTTCTTAAGACATTTACTACAACTTGCTCCGGTGCGTCAATCGCTTCTTCCGGCGAGCTTCCGACGAACTTCCGTCGATCATCCAATGAACCCTCGGTGATGCTCCTGCGGACTTCCGGCAAACTCCTGGACTTACGACTATGCACTTGGCGAGTTCCGACGAGCTTCTTTTGGCAAGCTCTTGGACTTCTCGGATTTGTTCCCATAGAACCTCCGACGACCGTCCGGACTTCCGTCGAACTCTCGAACTCCCAACGTGATCATAGTCTTGACTCCGGCGCAACTCCTGCTGCATGTCTTATTTTCATCATAGTTACTCCTGCATACT
>NW_008991502.1:40436-52547 GCF_000313855.2 Musa acuminata subsp. malaccensis
CCCCCTTAGTGCTCTCGATCCTAACAGAAGAGCTCGGAGACTGACCCTCTCGGCGGTGCCACCTCCTCTCAAGGGCGGTTGCATCGCTTGGCAAAGCTCGAAGACTTAGCCTCTAGGCGGTGCCACTACCTGACAGGGGCGGTTGCACCGCCCAGTCTCGCTCGGAGATTGAGCCCAGGCGGTGCCACCGCCTGACTGGGGCGGTTGCACCGCTTAGCAGAGCTTGGAGACCGAGCTCAAGCGGTTCCACCGCTTGTCAGGGGCGGTTGCACCGCCCAGCCTAGCTCGGAGACTGAGCCCTGGGCGGTGCCACCGTCGACCCAAGCGATGCCACCGCCGACCCAAGCGGTACCACCGCTGGCCAAGAAATCTGGGTCCGAATGGGCTGATCCATTCGGCTCAATTTGGGTCTGTCAAGGGCCCAATTGCCCCAAGATTAAGTTAATGGGATCACCTCCCATTTCTAACTTAATCATCGTGCTAACTACAATATTTCTTAAGATATTTACTGTAACTTGCTCCGGTGCGTCAATCGCTTCTTCCGGCGAGCTTCCGGCAAACTTCCGTCGATCATTTGATGAACCCTCGGTGATGCTCCTGCGGACTTTCGGCAAACTCCTGGACTTGCGACGATCCACTTGACGAGTTCCGACGAGCTTCTTTTGGCAAGCTCCTGGACTTCTCAGATTTGTTCTCGCAAAACCTCCAACGACCGTTCGGACTTCCGTCGAGCTCTCGAACTCCCAACGTGATCATAGTCATGACTCCGGCGCAACTCCTACTGTATGTCTTACTTTCATCGTAGTTAATCCTGCACACTTATCTCAACATATGGATTAGATAACAAATGACAATTGACTTCATCATCAAAATATAAGATTCAACAATATTGATAGAACTCTTGAATTCAAAAATCTAAGCAACATGTTATCATAAAACTTATGCATAACATCATCATACTTCTCTTTCTTTGTCATCAACAAAAAGGAGAAATCCAACTATCAAACATTTGAGATATAAGTTCAAATCATCGTATACTAAACATAATCTTCAGTTTTATCAACATGCAAGCTAGCAATAATTTAACAGTATTTTAAAACATGCAAGCTAGCAATTTTGAGATGTTCAAGAAAGCAACTCTTGCTTCTTGAAATATACAAGTTTGTAAATCTTGCTAAATGTGCAAGTTAACATTTTTTGTTTCTTGACATAGGCAAGATAACACTTCTTGGTGATGTTCAAGATAACAAGTTCTACATCATACAAGCTAGTGAATCTTATAACATTTTAGAATATGCATAATCACCAAATCATCATAAATTTTATGGATGTGCAAAATTACAAAGTTTGCAAGTTTGCATTTGTGCGTCTTGAGATTTGCAAGATAGCACTTCTTACTTCTCTTTTGAGATTAGCAAGTTAGCAAGTTTAATTCTTTTGCAATGTGTAAGTTTCCAAATTTTGCATCTTGAGCTAAAAAATTTTATCCCCCTTTGTCATTGTAAAAAGAAGGGAAGAATAATGTTGTAATTCTTTTCCCTTTACAATAATTTTTAAATCATGACAAAGTTGAAGTATCAATCCTTTTTTTTTCAATATGTTTGTGCATCATAATAATTTCAAATTAAAATATGCATAATTTCAAAACCTTACATTTCATTTTTCATGCATGATATCAAAAAAAATAAATAAATCAAACGTCATTATGATCATATCATACATGATATTCATAAGCTAGTAAATTTTATATCATTTTAGAGCAGCAATACAACATCATGAGTATTTCATACATAATTTCATTTCATCTCATCAAGAAGAATTAATTGGGTGATGAATACAAGGGGTTCTACAAAAATATCAAAAGACATAATTCATATAATAGATCTTTCTTAAATACAATACCAAGAAAAATTATAGGGGTAAAAAGAAGAGATCTTGATTAAGAAAACAATCTCAAGTAATTCGAAGAATTCAAGATTATGATTTGAATAAAACTCATTCAAATTCAAATTGTTAAATCGAAATCATTTTCAAGAGATTCACAAAAGTGATATAAATAGATTCATTAATATCTTTTTTGGAAAAATCGATAAAATAGAGAATTTTTTCAAGGAGAAAGGTTTCCTCTTTTTAGTTTGTTTCATACAAGCATGCCTTTGTCTTTTTTATGTCAAATTAAAATATATATATCATCTTTTAAAATGAAAGTGTAAGATTTATCATCATAAAAATCATCAAGATCAATAATTCACAAAAATCATCATGTATAACTTTAAAATCTCATGCATAAAGTCGTCAATCATGGTATTACAATATTTAATATTTTCATTACATCATTATGCATCATTAAATATACAATCGTCAACACTTACACTATTTCTTCAAATCATCATGCTTAATTAAATATAAAATCGTCAAGCATGATACTTACACTATTACATCAAATTAAATATGATTTCATAAGGCATTCAAAATCATTTTGTTCTAAAACATGTAATTTTCTTGATTATTTTTGAAATCACTAGAACGGCAAGCATGATCCCGTTTAACATTTTCAATCCATCGTTAAAATTAAAAAATATTATATAATTTTTTAAAACTAAATTAAGAATAATTCATAAAAAAATATTAAGTAATTTCAAAATAAACTAAAGGTATTTTGAATACCTCATCATCGAAAGCCGTTAATGCATAGCTTGCTACCTCGCCTTCGTTGATTTTCTCCTCGTCTTCGGAGGAACTTGATTCATCTAAATTCACCTTCTTCTTCTTGTGTTCATAGCAAGTAGTTACGTTTTTTTTATTTTTTTATTTTTGTTTAATGAACTTTTAAAATTTTATAGTGATGAGTTCAAGTTCACCATCACTTGAGCTTATGCTCGAGTGGTCTTCGATTGTTCTTAGTATGAAATCCTTCCTATCCTTTGGAGGGTGGTTCTCAAGTTCTTCACGTGCATTACATGTCATTTCATAGGTCATTAAAGACCCTATTAGTTCTTCAATCGGAAAGGTATTCAAATTTTTTGATTCTTGAATTGTCGTTACTTTTAAATCTCAATTCTTATTAAGAGAACGTAAAATTTTGTTTACAAGTTCAAAATCTGAAAAACTTCTACCAAGTGTTTTTAAACTATTAATGACATATGTAAAACAGGTATACATGTCTTCAATGGTTTCGCTTGGTTTCATATGAAACTGTTCAAAATTGTGTATTAAAAAATTAACTTTAGAATCCTTAACACTACTTGAGCTTTCGTGTGTGATTTCAAGAGTGTGCCATATATCGAATGCCGTTTTACAATAGAAACCCGATTAAATTCAGTTTTATCTAAAGCACAAAATAAGGCATTTATAGCCTTTGCATTTAGAGAAAAAGTCTTCTTCTCCAAATCATTCCAATGGTTCATTGGAAGAGAAGACCTTTGAAATATGTTTTCAACCATATTCCATAAATTTAAATCAATAGAATGCAAGAAAACTCTCATTCGAGTTTTCCAATAAGTGTAGTTCATCACATTGAAAAAGGGAGGATGAATGAGAGAAAGTCCCTCTTGAAACTCGTAAAGAGCCATTTCTCTTGGGTGTTAAACCAAATGAGAAATACGAGTCTTTGATACCAATTGTTAGGATCAAGAGCGGTACTAAGAGGGGGGGGGGGTGAATTAGTGCAATGGTCAAATCACGTCGATTACGAAAATTTCTTCATTTCGTATGATAAAACTGATTTCGAAAATACTTAACTTCAAAAGCAATAAGAGGAGCATAACAAGTAATGAGAAGGCAGTTTATAGTCTAAAGTAAATTGCTCAAAGTAAAGCAAACCATATTTTTATAGTAGTTCGGTTATCGTGACCTACATCCACTCCGCCGATTCCTCTTCCGTCGAGGCCACCGACATCAACTATCGGTCTTCCTTCAATAGGCGAAGACCAACCACTTTTTACAACTCGATTCTCCTTTTACCGTGTTTAGGAGATAACCCTTACACCCCCACTTACTCCTTTCTCAAACTATTCTAACCCTTAGAACTTTTGAGAGGAGTTCACATAAGATTGTAGCAGCGTTTCTTTCTATTTTTACTCTCAAGTCTTATGTAGTTTAACTAGGGATAAGAGGAGTATTTATAGGCCTCAAGTTGATTCAAACTTAGAGCCTAAAAATATCGCATCCCGGGTTTCCTAGGCATGGGCGATACCACTGCCTGTGATGGGCGGTACCACCGCTAGTGTCAGTCTAACACTGACACTGCGCTGGGCGGTACCACCGCTTGACACTAGGCGTTACCACCGCCCAGATTAGTAGTACCACCACCTATAGCCTCTCGGAGGTTGTGTCTGGGGGGTACCACCGCCCAGACAGACGGTACCACTGCCTGACATAGTCTCGGAGATTATGCCACGACGGTGCCACTTCTTGGGACACTGTTTGGGCCTCTCATTGGGCCCAACATAGTCATTATATGGGCCCAACTGGCCCCTAATTGGGTTGGCCCAACGTCAAACCCAATTACGTGCTAACTATGATTCCTAAGACATTCTAAGCAAAATAAGTCCGTAAGTCTAGTTTCTTCCAACGAGCTTCCGGCGAACTTTCGACGATCTCTCGGTAATGTTCCAACGGACTCCCGGCAAGCTCCTGGACTTCACGACGATATTCTTAGCGAGTTCCGATGAGCTTCTTTGGCAAGCTCCTGGACTTCTCGATTGGATCCTATAAAACTTTCGACGAACGTTCGGACTTCCAGCGAACTCTCGAACTCCCAACGAAATTGTATTCTTGACTTCGGAACTTCATTTTGCTTCATGCCTTGCTATTATAGTTAATCCTGCACATGTAAAACATACTTCGATCTAGACAATTAATACTAAGCATAAATCATGTTGTCCGGCATGTCATTGATCCATCGATGCTTCGTCCGATTCTTCAACACATCGTCATCTCTTGTGGCCTATTGCCCAATTGGCTAGTTGACTCCGCAAATCCAATATCCTTGGGGCAATATTCGGTCTTCTTGGCCCGATGCCTGAATCCATGGTCCGAAGCCTTCTGTCGATACGTCGATCGATCCTCCGACCCGACGTCCAATCTTCTAACATGTTTTCCTCTGGCCCAACATGATTTTTCTTGCTTTAATTGTCTCTTCCTGATCGAAACATCCTGCGTCACTCAAAACACAAATTAAATCATAAACACTAATCAATTGGTTTCATCATCAGAATCCAAGATTCAACGATCTCTCCCTTTTTGATTATGACAATCAATTGATGACAGAGTTAACTAAACTCCCCCTATAATATGCCATATTGATAGAACTCTTGGATTCAAAAATCCAAGCAATAAGTTATCATAAAACTTATGCATAACATCATCACACTTCTCCCCCTTTGTCATCAACAAAAAGGAGAAGATCAACTATCAAATGTTTAAGATATAAGTTCAAATCATCGTATACTAAACATAATCTTCAGTTTTATCATCATGCAAGCTAGCTATAATTTTATAGTATTTTAAAACATGCAAGCTAGCAATTTTGAGATATTCAAGAAAGTAACTCTTGCTTCTTGAAATATACAAGTTTGTAAATCTTGCTGGATATGCAAGTTAACATTTTTTGCATTTTGAGATAGACAAGATAGCACTTCTTGGTGATGTTCAAGATAATAAGTTCTACGTCATGCAAGCTAGTGAATCTTATATCATTTTAGAATATTCATAATTGCCAAATCATCATAAATTTTAAAGATGTGCAAAATTACAAAGTTTGCAAGTTTGCATTTGTGCATCTTGAGATTTACAATATAGCACTTCTTACTTCTCTTTTGAGATGAGCAAGCTAGCAAGTTTACTTCTTTTGCAATGTGCAAGTTTTTGAATTTTGCATCTTGAGCTAGCAATTTTTCTCCTCCTTTGTCATTATCAAAAAGAAGAAAAGAATACAATGTTGTAATTCTTTTCCCTTTACAACAATTTTCAAATTATGATAAAGTTGAAGTATCAATCCTTTTTTTTTTCAATATGTTTGTGCATCATAATAGTTTCAAATTAAAACATGCATAATTTCAAAACCTTACATTTCATTTTTCATGCATGATATAAAAAAAAAAAATTAATCATCATTATAATCATATCATACGCAGTGTAGTTGAAATCGTAACACATGTTTCTATCTTATTAGATGAAGCACTCACTACATAGGAGTTTGACGGATCGATATTAATGGTGCTCTAATTCTGAAACGGATGCTTATTCGAGCTGCAGGAGCATCAGGTTGAATCAAGCTCTAATTTGACTTGTTTCTGCCATCTACACTTAACAGGACTCGTAAGGGTAATTAATAACAATCGTGTGGTTGTTGTGCATGTCAATATATCATCATAGTTGCTTTGATAATAAAATCTTTCAAATCGATTACTCGCCTTATCTTCTAAAAAAACCCAAAAATAACATAAAAAATCTTCCTTCATTGAAATTACAAAGATTCTTATTTGTTCTTAAATTGCAAATGCACAAAAAATAAATAAGGGGACACATTAACGTTTTCGACTCGAGATGGAACAAGAAAGATAAATCCAGTCGTCATTTAACTGTTGTGCCTTCGATCAAAAGGCATCAGTGATGGAGTTGGGTGCCTTGGTCCCCAAAGAGAGTAACAGATGCATCATTAATTAACTTGAAATGTCCAGCAAGCACAACACAAGAAAATAATGTAATGCAACAGATGTAATGCTAACGGACATATTGTTCTTGGATTTATACAATAAAAGAAAGGATTTCAGTAAGCAAAATACATTATTCAGTAAAAGAGACGCAGCATTCATCATATATTGTTAAAAAGAGGGGGCAAAGCAATACCACAGGAAAAACATGGAGGGTATAAAAGGCCTGCGAGCCAAGAAAATTCATCATATATTGTTAAAATTTGTCTCCGTTGCATCTTTCAATGAACACCTTGGTGTATTAAAGGATTGCAGTACTTTATCCATGAAAACAACCATTTTATATCAATTTCCATAGTCCATCAGGGACTTGCAAATCTAAGGTTAAGGAATAAAGGCAAGGGCATGGATTATAGGCAGCCACCTTTCCTTATGAAGGTGTCCTTAATCAATGTATCTCAGAAGCATGCATGACATAGTTGTTCCGATCGAATCAATCAATTGCATGTGTGCCAGCATCTAGCAACCTACCAATTCAAGGCGTATGAACTATTGTAGCTCCACATGCATTTTCAATCCAATTCCCATCGTGTAATGACCGAACATTAGAATCCCTTAATCAATTCTCAGTATTCTTCTATCTACAAAATATCAGCAGATGCCAAGAAAACTATGCAAAACTAGACTGACCAATTTTTGGGTGGGTAAGCCAGGATTGAATTCTGTTGCTCAAGGGTTGCACCATTCATCTGTTTAAGATGATTGAACTTGAGCCTCCATGTCAATCCTAGTTCATCTAATTGCAAAATACGAACACAGCATCTTCATCATCAAATTACATCGCTAGGAACATCTCATTCTTTCAGTATCATGTTCTCTTTTTCCATTTTTAGTTCACATTGACAAATTTCACTGGATCCTAATATTATCACAAGCAATACTTCACTCTGCTAATAAGAACATAAAGCAAACAGTTACATTTTAATTGTTTCTTACACCTTTGTTGCTCTCTTTGTCAATGTTCAATATAGGAATAGGAAAAGAAAACTGAATCATGACGCAGAAGTTCCGACTGAAATTCACAAGTGACTTCATCTGCATTTTCTTGTACAAACTCCATTCTGAGACTTGAAAGGTTATGAAATAGGAGAACAGATTTCTTTATCTTAGTTCTTTATAATGGTCATAGAATAGATTGGCATGATAACCAACAGTTGACTTTTTAAAAACTTTCATGTGTGTAAATTTACTCTTCTATTGATATTCTTCCAAGAATTCCTTATATTAGAGATCATTCCCTCTCAAAACAGCACCAAGGATGCTCCATTATGGTGCCCCATAGATGAAACTTTATTATGATAACCTTATTCCTTAGTAGCTAATCTGATTTGCCCTTAACAAATAGGATGATTCCACTAGCATTGCAATAGATTCTAATAATATATTATGAGATAAGGATAACCTTATTCCTTAGTAGCTAATCTGAATTGCCCTTAACAAAGAGGATGAATCCACTAGCATTGCAATAGGTTCTAATAATAGATTATGAGATAAAGGATAGTACACATTAGAAAGATAATTAATCTACAAACATGCGGTTAATATTCTTTTTAAAAAAAGAGAAAAATCAATGCAGGTGGCACCTTGTGATCAGTGTTAATATAACTCAAGCTGGTATGATTTAGATAAATTGCAGCTTGCATGACTAACACTTTGATAATTAATACAAAATAAGAATAGAACTAGTGGTCTGAATTTAATACTTTTGATTGAGGACAGGTAATTTTATGGACTTACCCTCTATGAGCTTATGGTCATCTCTATTACAAGCCCAAAATAACAATACAAATCCTAGCAGAAGTTCCAAGAGCAAAAAAAAGGAAGGATAAGCCTGTTATGATAAGATCTAAAAACCTGAACTGGATTCATTTCAGACCTGACCAAAATATATATTCAATCACTTCTTTAAGGCAGACTCATCCGTAAGACCATAACACAATTTGATACCTTCAAAACTTGTCAGAATTACAGTACAACTGATGATTGAAACCCATTGCTTTCTCTTGATCAAAGCTTTAGAAGGACAGACTATAGAGGAGTTGCTATAAAGGATTGTCTAGAGGATTTCGACCATGAAAAGGTCCCCAAATAGATCTACTGCATCATCCCAAAATCAACTACATAAATGGAAATCTTGATGGATCTTCAATAAACGATTCTCTAGAACTGGGACATCTTCTACTTCAGAAAATGCTTCAATTGAATCTGATTATGTAAAATTGTCAATAGTATTGATTGCTGTTTATTAATTGCTGTTGGTTGCATTTACCATGGTCATGCCCCAATTCCTTTCTGGTTGCTTTGCCATATGGTCAATCCTACTCATCATAACCTTCATCAGTGCTACAAATATCAATAATTAGCTTCATCCTTTGATATATGTAATTATTCATTGTTTTCTCCAAAATTTAAAACATCAACAAGCACCAGTATTAACTGATGCATCTTCAGCAGCAAAACAGTTAGCATATCAGTTAAAGGGCCAGTAGCTGGTAGACAATAAGGGTAAGTCTATAGTTGGGCAAATTCAAAGGGATAAAATGAATGAAGACATCAGAAAGAATAAAAGAGAAAGTTTAGGGCCAAAAAACATAAAAAATCAACATCTCTTTAATTCTAAAAAATAATTAGCCTATCTCTGCCACTTGTGTACCACATAAATGAACCAGGCACTAGCATTTTAATAATTTTCTTTCGTCATGAGAATCTATGTACAAAGACACGTGATACTTACTACAAACAAAAACACTCTTATCTTATATTGACTCAAATCTGAGACTTATCAACCACAGAACATCATGCTAACCATCAAATGCCTCAACATAGATAACGGAGCACGAGTTATAATAGTAAAGTTTTGAATGCTCATGTTTGTTTTCTATTGGGTTTGGTGCGCAAAGTTTCACTTTATACTGTTAGTTATTTTCACAATTTGCTCCAAATTCGACGCATACAATTGCATGTGTTCTTAAAACAAAAATAATAAGTTACAGAAGAAAGATAAAAGTTAAACAATATTGAATTGCTTAGCATTATTTTTTCTATAGTTCATTATTTGGGTTTTTAAGGTTGGCGTTCAAAGTTTCATTTCTGATGAGGATAGTAATTACGATAAGACTCGGCTGACGTCAGCCGACGCCTCACGCCTAGATCGGCGCAACTGCACTCGGTCAACCGAACCGGAACACCGGCCGAGGCGCATTAACGCCTACTCAGGCGCAGTTCTTCACACCACGCCAGCGCCCATGTCAGACGCTATCAGCCTGCCTCCTGTAGGCGGGCACATCAAACATCAGTAAGCTTCCCTATAAATACCCTCTCGTTCATCAGAGAAGGGGGGGTCACACATACAAACACTTCTTCTTCTGAAACCCCCTCCACATCTTCCGCTAACTTGATCGTCGGAGGGGTCGGGTCGAGCCTCCCGACCCGACCTTTGTGCAGGTGCGAAGCCGAGGGTCCCCGCCGGCCGCGCGGACGACGAGCCCCTGCCCGGAGGAGACGACGACCCCGTCCCGATCGGACCATCGCACCGGATCGACCCCGCAGGCTCGAGGCACGCCCCGGAGAGATCCCCGACGTCCGGACCCGAACCGAGCCGCGTCGGCCCCGAGGCCACAGCTCTCAAAGTTGTTTCCCACAACAGATTGGCGCTAGAAGGAGGGCCCGAAATGTTGGGTGATCACCCGAGCGGCTCAGATGAGCCCACGGCTGAGAGGTCACACCCGACCGAAGCCTCGGGGTTACATCCCCCGCACGGAGACCATCGTGACGAACACCCCGCCACGACCTCCGAACGATATTGGCGAATATTCAACGACTCGGGCTTTTCGCCGCCCGACGACGCCCCAGCCGACTCAACGCCCGTGTCACCCGAGGCCTTTCAAGACCTCGCTCGTCAAGTCCGAGCTCTGATGGAAATGGTGCTAACCATTATCCCGCTCGTTTCTCATCCGGCGCACCCGCCCGCGATCGAACCACTGCGACAACGCAAGGCGCCCGTTCGGGCCCACTTGACACCACCGGAACCCCCCACTTCGCCTCGGGTCCGACCGGCCTTGCTCGGGGATCCAGTGAAGACAAACCCGAGCGGCCGCCCGGAACCCGAGGTGCTCTCTTCGGACTCCCTGCGGGCCCAGTTGCGCTTTGCCAGCCAGCGACTCGACGAGGTGCAGGAAGAGGTTCGCAGGTCCAAGGTAGAGCCCGGGCAGAACGCACACCAAGGGTCTCCCTTCTCACCCGAGATACGGGACCTGACAATCCCCCCGGACTTCCAGCTCCCCCCTCTGGACGCTTACCATGGCTCCACTGACCATGTAGCTCCTTTTCGCGCCCAAATGGCGCTATACGGAACCTCTGATGCCCTGATATGCAGAGCGTTTCCTACCACTCTGAGAGGGCCGGCCCACGCGTGGTATGGCGGCTTAGAGACCGGAACGATCTCTTCCTTCGGCCAGCTCGCCAATGACTTCGAGCTCCACTTCGTAGCCTGTGCACGGCCAAAGCCCTCCGCGGCACTGCTCCTCGAACTCAAACAAAGGAAGGATGAGCCCCTCTCACACTTTGTGGATCGCTTTGCCACGCAAATCCGGGGCTTGCCGGACACTCACCCCTCTCTGTTAGTGCAGGCGTTTGTGATAGGCCTGCGACCTTCCAGATTCCTCTTGTCCCTCGCGGAGCGACCTCCCACTACGGTGCCAGAGATGCTCCAGCGGGCTAACCGGTACATCGCAGCCGAGGCCTGGGCTACCGTGAGGAGAAGGGACGACCTCCAACCGCGGGCTCCATAAGAGAGGCCAAGCACCTGCGATGGCTACCCGATGTAGTCCTCATGAAAAGAAATCTAAGCCCTGCCTCAGTCTCTTCTGAGCGAAGGTTCAGTATCTACCTGACCCCCTCTCAGCTCGCGATTGGCCCCAGCTTAAACCCCTCTGACTCTACACGGCTCGGTCGTAGACTACTTGAGTCTACCTCAGTGCGGCCTGCCCGCCTGAGTTGTGTCCCTTGGTCCGAGCCACTACCCTCGGCCATGGACTACCCGAGTCCACCTTAGCGTGGCCTGCCCGCCTGAGTTGTGTCCCTCGGTCCGAGCCACTTCCCTCGGCCATGGACTCCCCGAGTCCACCTCAGCGCGGCCTGCCCGCCTGAGTTGTGTCTCTCGGCCCGAGCCACTTCCCTCGGCCATGGACTACCCGAGTCCACCTCAGCGCGGCCTGCCCGCCTGAGTTGTGTCCCTCGGTCCGAGCCACTTCCCTCGGCCATGGACTCCCCGAGTCCACCTCAGCGCGGCCTGCCCGCTTGAGTTGTCTCTCGGCCCGAGCCACTTCCCTCGGCCATGCACTGCTCGACTCCACCTCACTCGACCTGCCCGCCTGAGTCACATCCTTTGGCCTTT
>NW_008991502.1:57082-70239 GCF_000313855.2 Musa acuminata subsp. malaccensis
CTATTCGTTGGGTCGAAACAGTGGTAACGTTGCTTCCGCGCTTCCCGCGTAGGATGATCTGTTTGCCCTTACAGTAGAATTTCATAATTAATTTAGAAAAGTTCCAAGAGACTTCACCTAGTGTAGTCAGCCATTCTATACCAAGCACTACCTCATAGTCATCGATTGGTAGGAGGAAGAAATCGGTGATAATTTCTTGGTCTTGTAGTAATAGTTTCACCTACGGGCATCTTTGGTCGCACTTTAGAATTCTGCCGTCAGCAACCTTTACATCGAACTTGCTGCAACCTTCAATATGCAGTGTCATCCGAGCAGCAACCTTACTATTCAGGAAGTTATTAGTGCTACCCGTGTCGATGAGAACAATGATCGGCTGTTGTTTGAGAAGGCCTCTAACTTTCATCGTTTGCGGATTTGAGTAGCCGGCTAGTGCGTGTATCGTAATGTCGGTCGACTGTGACTCTTCTTCCATATCTTCTTCTTCATGTTCAAGGCTCTCTTCTAGATGTTCAATGACCTCTTCTTCTACTGGTTCAATCATAAGAAGTCTACCTTTTTTACAGTGATGCTCGCGGCTCCACGGCTCGTCGCAATGCCAACATAACCCCTTCGCAGATCGCTCCCGAAGTTCTTCTCTTGTTAACCTTTTCGGTGCAGGGACTCGGTTGATAGTAGGGGGGGCTGAGGGCTTTGGTATTGTAGGTCATGGAGTGATCCTAGTCCTCCGGGCTTCATGGTTCAATCGCTCCTCTTGAAGTCGTGCGAAAGAGATGGCTGCCATAAGCGTGTATGGTTGTCGCGCCTTAACTTCTCCCCGGATCTCCGACTTTAAGCCCTCAATAAAGGTCCCCAATAGTTGTTTTTCAGACCAATCACGAGTTTGATTAGATAATCTTTCAAACCTGGTTTGGTACTCCTGAATGGTGGAGGTTTGTCGGATCTTTGCTAGTTGTCCGTCAATGTTCTCGTAATAAGTTGGTCCGAAGCGGATCAGTAGTCCTTCTTTGAATTGTTGCCATGAAAGGGCTCCATAAGTGTGTTCAAACCAGTCAAACCATTGTATGGCATCCCCTTCAAGATGTATAGCTGCAATTTCCTCCATGGATGCATCCGCAGTTTTATGGTACCGAAAATATCGCTCCGCGCGCGAGATCCAACCAATTGGGTCTCCTTCTTCCCATCTAGGGAAGTCCACTCTCATGCGCGAATAGTTGGGGTCGGTCATAGAACCTCCCCTCTCTTGGAAGTCATCTCTTTGGGCATGATTTGATTGGTTAGAGCTTTCTCCTTGATGTGATTTCTTCGGGCTTGGTGGTCGGCCCAAACTGAATTCGGTAAGGAGAGTCCGAATCTTATCCTCCATTCGTGCCTCAAAGGCTTCAAATTTAGCATTGATTGCCTCCTCAGATGCCATAGTATATGACTCCAAATCTGTGATGTTAAGATCTCTCTTTTGTTGACGGGTTAAAGGCATGTATAGGTTTGATAGAAATCAGTGAAAGTTTGCTGCAGAATTGTGTTGTCTTGTAAGAGCAGAATTATCGTCGAAGAAACAGTGGTTTCTCGACGAAATCTCCACAAAAAATTTGAGAGATTTGAGGAGGAAAATAACAACAATATCTCAGTTTATATGACAGCAAGGATGTCCAATTTAATCAAGAAAATTTCGACAGTAACAGTAAGAAAATTGGTGTAAGTTGCGATAGCAGAATTCTCGTCGAAAAATTTCAGCAACTTACGATGAAATTTGCAGCAATATAGGAACGAAATTTTTTTTTTTTTGGATTTTCGAATAGGGATAACTAAATTGCAGCAGCAGTAAGGTAGGAAACCAAAACCTGTTGCAATTCACAGGGAGATCAAAGGATGATCTGCGGTGGTGGAGATGACGGTGGAATTTGGCGACGATCTTTTAAGTAATTGTGGGAATTGCTTTGGGCGGTTGTGGAGGGTTGATGGATGGCAGTGGAAGGGCAGCGAGATGCCAAGAACGCTGCTCTGATACCAGGTGTTAGAACTCTTGCAGATTTTAAACTTGGGGTTGATCTCTTTAGGGGATCGGCCTCCTTGGAACTCTATAGAGGTTCCTCCCTCCAAGTTGCTGCTCAAAGGCTGCAGAAAATATTCATCTATTGCTTATGAAAAGAGGAGGAATACATGGCTATTTATAGGGCTTCTAAACCCTAACTCCTAATAGGACTCCTACTTAAAACTCTTACTTCTAACCAACTCCTAATATGACTCCTACTCAAGACTCCTATTCACTTACAACTCCTAATTCTTCTCTAAGAAAAAACCTCTTACATGAATATTCCTCTCAATTAGGACTCTCCTAGCTAGAGTCTTAACAGAATGTCTCTCTCAATTAGGACTCTCCTAGCTAGAGTCCTAACAGAATGTCCCTCTCAATTAGGACTCTCCTAGCTAGAGTCCTAACACAGTGACCCCGTCCCGATCGGACCATCGCACCGGACCGACCTCGCGGGCTCGAGGCACGCCCCGGAGAGATCCCCGACGTCCGGACCCGAACCGAGCCGCGTCGGCCCCGAGGCCACGGCTCTCAAAGTTGTTTCCCACAACAATTTCCATATTGCTAGTTATTTTTGTTGAATCCGGATTTTGATGATAAAATCAATCAATGAGTTCATAGGATTAATATATTTTTGAAATAAGTGACGCAGAAAATATTTCGATCACGGACTTTGATCACTGAAGGGCCAACTATCAAGCAAGAGAGTCGGACTTTACGCTGAAAAATTATCATGACGAAAATTAGACGTCGAGCCGAAAGATTAGCCGACGTGCTAGAGATCGAACTTTATGCTATAAATTCAAACATCATACCGGAAGAATCAGATATTGCGTCAGAAGATTGGATGCCATGGGAAAGTCAACATGTCGATAGAATGGGCGATATACCTAAGAAAAGAGCGATGTGTCGGAGGTTCAGACAAATTACCGAAAAATCGAATGACATGCCAAAAGAGCGTACAACGTGCCAAAAGCTTCGTAAATGTTCTATATATGTGGTTGATTTGTTAAAATCTTGATCGAGGTCATTTTAGGTCAATTTGAGTTGGTATTGAGCAAAAACAATGCCAACTTGTCAAGAAAGCCATTGGTCTTAAAGTCGGGCCGAATTAGGCCTGTTAAAAGGCCAAACTGGTGGCCTAAAGCAGGCCTGAGTGGTGATACCGCCAGGCCTAAGCGATAGTACCGCTTAAGTCAACTGACAAGCACAAGGCTTTCCGACGGTGGTACCACCTATGGCGACGATAGTAGCGCTTGGGGGGCAATAGTACCACCAAAAATTCAAATTTTGTAGTGATAGTATAGCCAAAGACCAAAAGTTGCGAGTGTTAGTAGTAACACCGCCCGTACCTCGAAATTTTGGGGAATTGAACTTTTTATCTTTATTTTTAAAGCCTTTTGAAGCTTATAAATATCCTACTCAGGCTTGGATGATGAAGCATCTATTCTTGAGTTTGTGAAATGTAATAGCTCTCTCTTTAAGCATTGTTTTGAGTCTCTTCCTCTCTCTTGAGTTTAGTTGTGATACTAAGTTGAAAGAGGTAAGAAATCTCTTGTAAAAGAGTGAGTGTGGAGGTTCTCTCCTAGGACTGTAAAGAGGAGAAAAGCTGTAACAAGGATAGTTGATCTTCGTCCATTAGAAAGAAGATCGGTAATAAAAATCGATGGCCTTGAGAGACAAGGAATCAGGAGCGGGCGTAGGTCGGGAAGACTGAACCACTATAAATCGGTTTGTATTCCTTCTTTTGCTCGTGACTTTTGTTTGTGATTGCTTATTATTATTCACTTTACTCGAAAACCTTCCTCGTATTCAGTATTTGGTTAATCGTGTTTTCGATACGGATTTTACAATCAAACTTTAAAGTCGATTAAAAAATTTCTATAACACTAATCACCCCCCTTCTTAGCGCCATTAAGATCCTAACAATTTTGACAACTTTGCTCTAAGCTTTATTCCTGCAATCACATGTGATTTTAAAATGAATAAAATAAATTAATAGAAAAATAAGAAAATTTAGACAGAATTTGATTGTTTGACATCATTCCTTATGTCATTCAATTAATTGGGTTTATAGGATGACATTTAGCTAGTTCATATGGACATTATCAACTAACTAAATTGTATAACAAACATCGCAAAATATGTATCATAAACTTAACTATCAAAATAACAAACCCTATGAAACATATTCATATATCATGTTAACAATAGATAAGTCAATAAAAATTGCCTCAATCTTTTACATGAACCTACTACCACAATTGTTGCACCTTTAACATGCTAAGCAAACAAGCCTCGGTGCTACAGAAGGCTTTCTCTTTGCAAAAACAATATTGGTTGACCTGGTTCAAATTTTACCGATAGATGGCACTTCTCATGTTGGATCCCACCAAGAACTGATGAAGATTTAGTGGAAACCAATGGGACTCCGCCAATTAAAAGCTAAGATTGGGATCAAATAGAAGGATTCCAAATCAAATGAAACCAAACCAACAGATTTATTTGAGATTATCGATTCCCTCACCCATGACTTCCCTAATCCTACTTCTCGGTCATGTCTACTTTCAAGACAACACTCTTGTGGGAATAAAAGGGAGAATATCCATCCATTTACACATAAGTTATATGCCTACCGGCAAAGATGAAACCAACAGGCATGCGTCCACCTCTTTAGAATGGGTCCAGTGTTCATATTTTCAAACAGTGATAAACTGGCAAAAAACAAGCTTCAGTTCTTCGCAGATGCTTCTGCATAAGGTCTTTTCCTATATTCGTGTTATCATGGATTTGATCGCTTGTTATAGCATGAGACGCGTAAGTCATCTTGAAATCTGTTTTATTAGATAAAATTTCACAAATTGTTTTAAATTGTTATAATTGACTCAATCATATTAAACTCTGAATCATTCAATCAGGTCAGGGTGAGTGACATGAGGTTTTATCAATCCAAATATTGCTAGAGCAAGTTAAATCAAATTATTCTAGGTTTGGTTCAACAAACAAAATTGATAACTTCACCCAATAAAAAAGAGGTGAGGTATCAAAGTTCACCCAAGAAAACAGAGGATAAGGCATATTTGGTATTCTTCCCACAATAAAAAAAAGGCAAAGAAACAATATATGCCACTCCATCAAGGGGTTTTAAAATTTACCTAAAATGATTCATGTTGCTTTATCAGTTGAAGACTTCATTGTTCAAGGCCCAAAGTCTTACAACATACACCACACCAGATTTCAGAAAAATGCAATATTCATTCAGTTGAATAAGGTCAGCATGTTCTACCAACAATCAACTACACCTACATGTAATTATCATACACCCTAACCCAAATGAAACGTCCTTTGAGGAAGGTGAGATTGCATAAAATCCAACAGCAAAAAAGGTCAAAAAAAAAAATCTATAAACAACAAATAAAAGAGCTATATTCTTCCAAACATAATTACTTTTCAATTAAGATGAAAAGGTCGAACTTTTAGCTACAAACTAAGCCCTCCTCTTCATATGGTACTAAAGGGGGAATTACAAGAATCAAAGCTTCTCATCGCAACCATTGTCGACTGGATTACATAATACAATGCCAAAATGATTTTAATTTGCATATTATTGATAAAGAGGTACCCAAACAGAAAATATTCATCATGTTCAAAATAAATAATTCCCTTACAGAGGTATCTATTATCCCCAATATTAAGCTCGAGATCAATTGTAATCAAAACATCCGGAAGCAGAAACAGTAGGACATACCTAAATCAGCCAGTGAGCAAAAGATTAAAGGCCAGTGTCAGAGATCATCCAGATCCTTCGCCCTTCCCTTTGTTCGAACCACTTCCATCACCATCACCACCTTTTTGTCCTTCGTCAGTGTTCCCAAGCTCAGCTACAGCATCGGCAACTAGGGCCAGAGGCCGGTGCACGATGACCTCATCGACCAGTCCGAACTCCTTGGCCTCCTCAGGGGACATGAACATATCACGCTCCATGCACTGCTCGATCCGCTGAATGGGCTGGCCCGTGTGGTGGGCGTAGATGGCGTTGAGGCGCTCACGGACTTTGAGAATCTCCTTGGCGTGGATGGCGATGTCGGTGGCCTGACCGGAGGCGCCGCCGGAGGGCTGGTGGATCATGACGCGGGAGTGCGGGAGGGCGCGGCGCTCACCAGGGGCTCCGGCAGCGAGGAGGAGGGATCCCATTGAGGCGGCCTGGCCGAGGCAGAGGGTGGAGACCGGGGAGCTGATGTACTGCATCGTGTCGTAGATGGCAAGGCCAGCGGTAACGGCGCCGCCGGGGGAGTTGATGTAGAGATGGACGGGCTTGGAGGGGTTCTCGGACTCGAGAAAGAGGAGCTGGGCGACTACGACGGAAGCGGTGTCGTCGGAGATGACGCCGTTGATACACACGATGCGCTCCTTCAGGAGACGGGAGAAGATGTCGTACGCGCGTTCGCCACGGGAGGAGTGCTCAATTACCATGGGAATAAGCCCGTATTTGCGGGTAGCGGGTTCGGGGACGGCAGCGAGGCGGGAGGAGGGGAGGAGGCCCCCGGAGAGGGCCAGGCGGCGCCACCACATATTCGAGCGGCGGAGAGGTGCTGACGATGAGCGTTTAGGGTTTTAGCGACAAAGAGCCTTCTAAATGACTGGAGTTGTTTACAAATCTATCCTTCCAAAGTTCGTTCCTCCTAAATTTTTGTACTTGCGTTACATAGAACGCGATATCTAAATCTTTCATAATTGGTCTGCGTAAATCTGACTTGCATATATATCCCTCTAAATCTTTAAATCTTTTATATATAATTTTCATTTTTACGGATCTAATAAGCTAAGATTAAATATATTATATTTTAATACATCCCATTATATATATATATATATATATTCTTCCCATTACAATAAATCCAAGAAAATACTTACTTTGATCATTATCAATCATACTTATCAATGGTTATTCATTTAAGATTTAAAATTATTAGAAATATAAAATAGCTAAAGTTCTTTTAAAATCCTTACCATCATAACATAATTTAATAATATTAATTATCAATTTCAATTTGAACCATAGCTATTAGTTATTAGTTTGAATTTAAAAAATATCAAAATATGAAATACCTAAAGAAAATGCTCTTAAATATCTTTCCATCACAAGATTTCTCTTAAAATATATTAATAATATTTTAAATTTAAGACCAATATTGATTGTAAACTCACATACATATTTTTTAAATTTCATAGAAATAATATATATATATATATATATATATATATATGTTTAAATTTAAATGTAAGAGAAAATAACAAAAGAATGATGAATTTTTGGAAAAAGTTGTTTATTAACTTACAGTATATAAATTAACTCTAAAGTTTATAGACAACTTAATAGAACTCCTACTCAAGACTTCTACTTCTAACCAAGTCCTAATGTTTCTCTAAGAAACAACCTCTAAACTAATCATAACCTTAGCCGACCTCTTCACCTCTTTAATAGAGGTCGGCTAGGTAGGTTTTATGTGAATACCTCTTTTAATTAAACTCAATTAGGACTCTCCTAGTTATAGTCCTAACAGACCCACTATTTTCAAATCAGCATTGTCCTTGAGACTGATGATCCATGAATTATGAGAATTGGATCTTCAAGTCGTCATAGTTCTCCCAAGTGGCATCTTCTGCTGGTAGGTTCACCCACCATATTAGCACTTTAGTAGTGTGTCGTCGTCGAGTCATGATCCGTCGATCAATAACAGCACTCGGTTGGATCTGAAGTTCTCCTTGGGTAGTCATATTTGGTAGATGGCTTTGGGTTGTCTCGTTTTGTTCTAGCTTGAGTTTTAAACACAACACATGGAAGATTGGATGGATTCGGGAGCTGGCGGGTAAGTCCAATCTGTATGCTATCGCTCCGATGCACTCCAAAATTTGGTAGGGTCCATAGAACCGATGTGAAATCTTTATAGATACTTTGGTCTAGATTGATGTTTGCTTGTATGGTTAGAGCCATAGGAAGACCCAATCTACTACTGAAAATTCTCTTTCGCCTTTGTGTTGATCATATTGTTGTTTCATCCTTGCTTGAGCTGTAGTGAGATTATTTTTTAGCAACTTCAACATTTTGTCTTTGTCCTGTAGTTCCCTGTCTACTTGTTCTACTTTAGAGGTGCCCAACATATATTTTGGGATCATAGGGGGAGGTCGGCCATACATAGCCTCATAGGGAGTACATTTTGTGAATGAATGATAAGTTGTATTATACCACCACTTGGCTAGGGAAGCCACTTTGTCCACTCTTTTGGTCGGTACTGGTGAAGCATCTGAGGTATGTCTCCAAGCACCTGTTCACCACTTCAGTCTAACCGTCGGTTTGTGGGTGATATATTGTACTCATTTTCAATTTAGTACCCTACATCTAGAATAACTCTATCCAAAATCTGCTTGTGAAGACCCTATCACGATCACTTATAATAGATCTCGGCATCTTATGAAATTTTACAATATTCTCCATAAAGATTCGAGCAATACTAAAAGTAGTGTAGGCACTAAATTGATGCTCGGGGGAAGATATCTTCTGGGTTGATATCCAAGAAGCTTTGTGATGGGGGAAGTAGTGTAGGCACTAAAGTGCTGCTCGGGGGAAGATATCCCATGTAATTTTCCATGTGATGAGGGAAGCCCTTCGATGAAGTCCATTGATATATCAGTTCATATTGAGTCCAAGATAGGTAGAGGTTGTAGCTTTCCGGGACTTGCCATTGTCTCACCTTTATGTCGTTGACATACATCACATTTTGCCATAAATTTAGCAATAATATTTTTCATCTCTACCCAATAAAAATTTTGCTTAATTATCTTATAGGCTCTAAGGAACTCGGAGTGCCCGGTCGCAGGTGTGGATTGCATCTTTTGAAGGATGGTCTTTATGCAAGTAGAATTTGGCACAAGCACAATGAGTCCCTTATAACACAATTATTTTGAGTCCCAACTGTAATGAGCCACAAAGCTTGGCACTTCCTCTAATTTTTTTATGATCTTACTGGTTTTTGGATCTTCTTGTCATTCCCTCTTAATATCCTCAAGGAAGTCGCTGGTCGGAAGTGAAATAGCTGAAAATTCAGCTTGCTCGGGTAGCCGCGAAAGCGCATCTGCAACAACATTCTCTTTCATCTTTTTGTAAGTTATTTCATAATCATATCCAAGAAGTTTTGTTACCTATTTTTGCTGCTTAGGGGAAGATATCTTTTGCTCCAAGAAATATTTTAGGCTTTTATAGTAGATCTTGATTCGAAAGCGTCGCCCGATCAAGTACGGTCTCCATTTAGTCACCGCATAAACAATCACGAGCATCTCCTTATCGTAAATAGTCATCTTGAGATGGGAAGGGGATAATGCCTTATTGGTATAAGCGAGGGGGCGGCCATCTTGAATTAGTACGGCACCAATTTCGACTCCAGAGGCATCGACTTCAATAACAAAAGTCTTACTAAAGTCGGGTAGTGCTAGTACAGGTGTTATAGTCATTGCGGCTTTAAGTTCGTCGAAGGCGGTGGTGGCTTTGTTTGACCATTGGAAAGCATCTTTTTTCAGCAAAGAAGTAAGGGGTGCACTGATCTTTCCATAGTTTTTCACGAACTTGCGGTAGTAGCCTATTAAACCGAGAAAGCCGCGTAGCGATTTTATGTTTCTTGGGGTCGGCCAGTTCTGCATTGCTTCATTTTTGGAGGGGTCCACCGCCACACCTTCTTCTGATATGATATGCCCAAGATATTCCACCTTCTATTGAAGAAAGTTGCACTTCAGTTTTTTGACAAAAAGAAGACGTTCTCGCAAAATCGTCAAAACAAGTCGTAAGTGCTGAAAATGACTTTAAAGAGAAGGGCTGTAAATAAGGATATTGTCAAAGAAAACTAGCAGAAAGTTACTAAGATAATTCTAGAAAATATCATTCATAAGGCTCTAGAAGGTGGAGGAAGCATTGGTTTGACCAAAGGGCATTACCAAAAATTTGTAGTGGTCGTTGTGTGTTTGAAAGGTAGTTTTCGGTATGTCTTCTTCGCACACTCGTATTTGATGATACCCGGATCAAAGGTCCAGCTTTGTGAAGACTCGTGCTCCCTTTAATTCATCAAGTAATTCATCTACTACTTGAATAGGGTATTTGTCCTTGACGGTTATATTGTTGAGAGCTCGGTAATCAACGCACATTCACCATGTTCCATCCTTCTTTTGTACGAGGAGTACCGGTGAAGAGTAGGGGTTGTAACTTGGCCGAATAACTTTTGTTTCAAGTATCTCTTTTATAATCATTTCTATTTCATCCTTCTAGAGATGTAGATACTGATATGGCCGAGTATTTGCTAGAGGTTTGCTCGGAAGAATCGGTATTTAATGATTATGCCGATGGGTAGGAGGTAGGTTGCGCGGTTTATCAAATATATATGAAAATTTAGCAAGCAAATGAAGTGTTAAGAACAGAGTCGGCACTAAGAGGGGGGGTGAATTAGTGTAGCGGTAAAATAACGTTGGTTTAATACTTCGTTTCGATTAAATTCGTTTTCGATGAAAAATCATTTCGTAAAGATAATAACTTTGAAAGCGTACGTAAGAGAGTAGTGGATGTAAAGAGCAAGTAAGAAGGTTTACAGTTAAAGTAAATTGCTCAAAGAAATGCAAACCAGATTTTAGAGTGGTTCGATTGTTGTGACCTACATCCACATAGTCGATTCCTCTTCCGTCGAGGTCACCGACATCCACTATCGATCTTCCTTTAATATGCGAAGATCAACCTCCTTCTTACACCCCTCTTATTCTTTTACCGAGTTTCGGAAACAACCCTTACAAGCACTCACTCCTCCTAAACATAATTCTAAACTTAGACTTAGAGGAGGGGATTTCTCAAGTAATTGCAACATCATTTCTTCACTTTTAAACTCTAGTTGATTCAAACTTGGAACCTAAAAACATCTCATCCCGGGTTTCCTAGGTCCAAGCGGTACCACCACCTGTGCTGGGTGGTACCACCACTAGTGTCAGTCTGGCGATACCACTGCCTGGCTCCTTGCCATTGGGCGGTACCACCGCCTGGCACCCTGCTAAGGGCGGTTCCACTGCCCAGACTAGCGGTACCACCAACTGACACAGTCTAAAAGATTATGCCACGACGGTGCTACTTCTTGGGTCATTGTTTGGACCTTTCATTGGGCCCAACACAGTCCTTACATGGGTCCAATTGGCCCATAATTGGGTTGGCCCAAATCCAATCCCAATTACGTGATAACTACAAAATCTAAGGCATACTTAAGTTAAACAAATCCCTAGGTCTTGGTTTCTTCCAACGAGCTTCCGATGATCTTCCGGCGAACTTCCGACGATCTCTCGACAATGTTCTAGCGGACTCCCGACAAGCTCCTGGACTTCACGACGATCTTCTTGGCGAGTTCCGATGAGCTTCTTTGGCAAGCTCCGAGACTTCTCGACTGGTTCCTATAAAACTTCCGACGAATGTCTGGACTTCCGACGAACTCTCGAACTCCCAACGAAATCATGTCCTTGACTCTGGGACTTCAGTTTGCTTCATGCCTTGCTATCGTA
The DNA here is from genome assembly GCF_000313855.2 of Musa acuminata subsp. malaccensis. Classification (NCBI taxonomy): domain Eukaryota; kingdom Viridiplantae; phylum Streptophyta; class Magnoliopsida; order Zingiberales; family Musaceae; genus Musa; species Musa acuminata. The sequence goes on from NW_008991502.1 coordinate 68,691, forward strand.
GTTAATCCTGCACATGTAAAACACATTTTGATCTAGACAATTAATACTAAGTATGAATCATGTTGTCCGGCATGTCATTGGTCCCTCGACGCTTCGTCTGATTCTTCGGCACATCGTCCTCTCTTGCCCAATCAGCTAGTTGACTCTGTAACTTTGATATCCTTGGCATAATATTCGCTCTTTTTGGTCTGATTCCCAAATCCATGGCCCGAAGCCTTCTGTCGATATGTCGACCGATCCTCCGGCTCGACGTCCAATCGTCTAACATGTTCTACCGGCCCAACATGATTCTTCCTGCTTTAATTGTCTCATCCTGATCGAAGGATCCTGCATCACTCAAAACACAGATTAAATCATAAACACTCATCAATTGGTTTCATTATCAAAATCCAAGATTCAACAATCTCTCCCTTTTTGATGATGACAACCAATTGATGATAGAGTTAACTAAACTCCCGGAGTTTAAACAAACTCCCCTATCAATATGCCATATTGATAGAAACTCTTGGATTCAAAAATCGAAGCAACATATTATCATAAACTTATGCATAACATCATACTTCTCCTCCTTTGTTATCAATAAAAAGGAGAAGTACCACTATCAAGTGTTTAAATATACAAGTTCAAATCGTTGCATAATAAACATCATCTTCGGTTTTATCATCATGCAAGCTAGCAATAATTTTACAACATTTTAAAACATGCAACCTAGCAATTTTGAAATGTTCAAGATAGCAAGTTCTACATCATGCAAGCTAGCAGTAATTAGAGATGTGCAAGTTTAGTATGTTTGCTTTTCTTTTGTAATGTGCAAGTTGTAAGTTTTTCTCCTTACAATTTATGAGCTAGCAAATTTTACATATATGAAAGTTGGCAAAGTTTTGCATCTTTCGAGATTAGCAAGCATTTTGCTTCTCTTTATGATGTGCAAACTAGCAATTGTTGCTTTTCTTTGTGATGCGTAAGTTAGCAAATTTTGCTTCATTCTTGAATTGTGCAAGCTAGCATCTTTCTTTTTGAGATGTGCACATTAACAACTCTTTCTCCCCCTTTGTCATTGGCAAAAAGAGGGGAAGAATACAATTGTGTAGTTCTTTTCCCTTTACATCAATTTTCATATTATGAGAACAATAAATTTGCATTATAAACATAATCTCATGTTTATCATTCAAGCTAGCATATATTTTTTTGTTCTCTTTTGCAATGTGCAAGCCAACAATCTCTTTTTTCTTTTACAATAATGATTCAATCATATCATGCGATATATAAATCATAAATAATTTAAATCATGATGGTATCAAAAAGTCAAATTACATTATATCCTACCATGATCATAACTTCACATTTGTATGCATCAAAATAATATCAAAAGTATTTCATGCATAATTTTACATCATCACATGAAAAATATCAAGAGAATTTTGGTGATGAGATGCATAAATAATGAAGATAAATTGTGAATATCAAAAGACATATTATGATTCTTGTTTAATAACTCAAATAGTGAAAAGAAAGAATCATAGTAGTTAATCTTGATTTATAAAAAGAA
>NW_008991502.1:121443-136527 GCF_000313855.2 Musa acuminata subsp. malaccensis
TCTAATAGCGTACGATTTCTCCTTTCAAATACACTATTGAGCTTAGGTATAAGGAGGTGTCCATTGAGATAATATCCCATGGTCCTTGAGGAACTGAGTAAACTTTGTACTTAAGTACTCACCTCCTCGATCTGATTGAAGAGTTTTAATACTCTTTCCAGTCTAGTTCTCCACCTCATTCTTATACTCTCTGAATTTCTCAAAGGCCTCGGACTTGTACTTCATTAAGTACACATATCCATACCTTGAGAAATCATCAGTAAAGGTAATGAAGTAGGAGTAACCACCAATGGCATGAGTTGACATGGGTTCACATACATCACTATGTATGAGTTCCAACAGCTCAGTGGCTCTCTCTCTCTAGTTCCACTAAATGGAGAGTTGGTCAGTTTTCCATGAAGGCAAGGCTCGCAAGTTGCATATAACACATAGTCGAATGGATCTAGATATCCATCATTTAGCAACTTTTGAATCCTTCTTTCATGGATGTGACCTATCCTACAATGCCACAGGTATGCACTGTTTATCTCATCTTGTTTCCTCTTGGACACATTTACATTCATGATATGTGGAGTAGTGTCTAACATAAATAAACCATTATGCAATGTTCCTTTCGTGATGATCTTATCATCTAATAATATCGAACAACCATTGTTCTCAAAAACTAATTTATATCCACTAACTGTCAAACATTAAATGGAGATAATATTTTTGATAATAGAAGGAACAAAATAACATGCATCTAATGCAATAAAAGCTCCACCAAGCAGATGTAGGGCGACCTCGCCAATAGCTATTACATCAACTTTTGCTCCATTACCCATCTTGAGGTCCATCACGCCTCTCTCTAGTCTCCTAGACCTTGCTAGAACTTGCAACGAATTGCATATATGATAACCACTACCGATATCCAATACCCATTTGTTATCATAAGAGTTTGACAAATGGAGACTGATCATGAATGTACCTGAAGCTTCATCAAGCTTTTGTTTCGCCCTTTCTGCAAGATACTCTTTGTAGTTCCTCTTCTAGTGGCTATCTTTACCACAGTGGAAGCACTGGCCTTTGTCCTTTGCTGGGTCTTTCTTAGCAACCTTTGCTTTACCTGGTCTGCCCTTGCCCTTTCCCTTCTTAAAGGACCTTTCTGCTTTCCTTTTCTTTCTGGTCTCACTAGTGTAGAGAACTGACTTCTCTTTCTTAATGGTACTCTCTACCTCCCTCAACATATTGAGGAGCTCTGGGAGAGTCACCTCAAGCTTGTTCATATTAAAATTCATTATGAACTATGAAAAGGAATCTGGTACGAACTGAAGCACAATGTCCACACATAAATTATCCTCTAGGACCATTCCTAGACCTGTGAGTTTCTCTATCCACTCAATCATCTTTAAGACATGGTTCTGAACCGGTGTCCCCTTAGTTATCCTAGTACGGAAGAGGCTCTTGGATATCTCATATCGCTGAGTCCTTTCTTGTTCCTTAAACAATTTACGGACATGTAGTAGAATGGATCTGGCATCCATCTTTTCATATTGTCTTTGTAACTCAGGAGTCATAGAGCCCAACATATAGCACTGAGCAAGAGTGGAGTCATCAATGTACTTCCCGTAGAGAGCGATCTCATCCTTGCTTGCCCCTTCTTCGAGCGTAGGCATCACTGTATCAAGGACGTACACGATTTTCTCTATCGTGAGAACAATTCTCAAGTTACGGAGCTAATCCATATAATTTGGACCAGTGAGGCAGTTGACATCAAGTATGCCACGTAAGGGATTTGAAAGCGACATTTTCTGAAAATAAAGATGCAGCAGAAATGAATAACATGCAGATTTTGCAAGAAATAAACTATCAAGATATTGACTTCTATCTTAATATGCTCCCACTATTTTACAAACGAGTCACGTGACACCCTCAGCACGTGAAACGGAAGTCTCTGGTAGACTTCTAGTGGGGATTAAGATCCAATCAGCGTCTTAATGTAACCTTGAGGGACTCGACCAATCACACTAAGCCTAAAAGGTAGACAACTCTTGCCGATCACAACTCCTTATGATTCCCGTCCTGTTCGGCCTCCAAATCACCATGGTATCGAGGGACTCGACCAACCATGATGCTCGGTTAAGTCAACACCTTCGTTACAAGATGAGTCTGATTTGATGATATACCCTCGAGGGACTCGACCAAGCATACCATGTCCTCAGGTCACCGGTGACATCTCTATGTCGTAAGCAAGATAACGAATCGCGATATAGGTGAGTCTCGAGGGACTCGACCAACTCAACCTACATCGGGAATCGGTTCCTACTTATAACGATGGAAGGCCACGTGGGTCAATCTAATTACCTCACTTTTACCGACTTAATATTATCGAGAGAGATGTTTCTATGATTTGGTCTCCTAATATGACATGGCACACATATACATATTTAATATATATCTACATCGCATGCAAATATATATACATATCTAGTATGTGTATAAGCAATCACACCAGATGATCATAGACCACAACCTAATATGATTAGGCCCGAGCCAGTAGGCCTAATCACTCACATCAAGATCTATATGTTCAACGGTGCATCTCCATGCCCTGTGATCGTCCATCTCGTCCTCGTCGGTTCCGTCGACATCTCGATGCATCTTCATGCAATACGATCGTCCGTCTCGTGGGTCCCACTATCGCATCCATGCTCCCGTTGCGCCTCCTCATGCGATTACAACTTAATTATAGGCACGCAGGCCCGACAATAAACGAGAAATATAATGGAGGCTCGCAGACCCCAATAATAATAATCACAAGTACACACATCACACGGTCCATGATCATCCGTCCACACATCATACATCATATGTATAAATAATCATCATCATGTAGGACTACTAGATAATAATAAATAATAATAATCAACTAAACTTTTTAATTAATTAGTATTTTATGAAATCAGGGATATATAGGGAATTTCTTAATTCCTAGGGGTAATTTTATAATTTTGATAAAAGACAGAAACTGAAATTTCTCAAATTCCGAGGGGCAAAACTATCTTTTGCCCAGAAAACCCTAATGCCCTCATCCTCCCATCTATGACGGCAACGAGGGAAACAACAGTTGCTGCCGTTTTCCGCTTTTGCGTCAACGATTTTGACGTCAAAAGCTTCTCCAAAACACAACACACGCAGTTTAAAACCAATCTATCGCACGAACAACTTGGCTTTGATACCACTATTGGGAAAATATTTGGGGGCGACATCACATGTGCAACGGAAGAACAAGAAAACAAAATCCCTGATTCCCAAAGAGATGTTCGTCATCGTGCGAAGATTGGTGCGCAAAATCTGCGAAACTGAAAAACTACGTATATAGTAGATTGTGTTACCTAGGAAGATCGTATATCCCTATTTCCTTGTAGATCCTTAGGAGAGGGTGAAGGAGGTCAAGCGTCATCCTCTCTAGCGGTGATCCACACAGCAGGGCTACGACGACGGTCCTCAAAACTCCAGGTCTGCTCTGAGGTGGAGAGGGGAAGGAGAATATGAGAGGCAAGCAAAGGCTCTAGCCTATTGTTGGGAAATCATGGGGGCGACATCACATGCGCAGCGGAAGAATAAGAAAACAAAATCCCCGATTCCCAAAAAGATGTTCGTCGTCGTGCGAAGATTGGTGCGCAAAATTCACGAAACATGAAACTGCGTATAGAGTAGATTGTGTTACCTAGGGAGATCGTATATCCCTGTTTCCTTGCAGATCCATAGGAGAGGGTAAAGGAGGTCAAGCGTCCTCCTCTCTAGCGGTGATCCACACAGTAGGGTTGCGACGACGCTCCTCAAAAACTCCAGGCCTGATCTGAGGTGGAGAGGAAGAGGAGAATAGGAAAGGCAAGCAAAGGCTCTCTAGCCTATGGGGCTCTGAATCCCTCCTATTTATAGAGGTCCCCTATTAAACCCTAATGGATCCTTGCCTATTAGGTATTGGATCTGCATCCAATAACCCAAGCCTTTTAGATTAGTGGATCTCTATCCAATAATCTCTCATGGGCTCTTATTGGATCTCGTCCATGGGATCCAATAATTCAGGGGCTTATTGGATATCCAATAAGATAAGGGCTCCGCCGGATATCTCATATCCAAACCTCTACTCATTGCAATGCCTACCATATGTGTGTGACCCTCTAGGCCCAATATCGAGCTGGTCGTGAGTCATACCTGTCAGAACTCCTAACTCAATGAATTATTACCTCTGTAATAATTCACTTAACTCATCGACTACGGACGTACTATGCCACTACGTCGTAGTCCCCAGATGATACAGGGGAATCCAATCCATTGGACCTGTCTATCCTCAGTTACCATGTACCTATAGTCCCTCATCCATCTAATATCCCAGAGACTGCATATCGAGCATAGTACTGTCAGACCCATACGGTTTATACTCGAGTCTCGCTCTAATCGGATTCTCCCGGAGAACTCTTTCTCTCTCAACCCGAATGACCCTAGCTAGGGATTTGTCTGAGCAAGAATACATGGGATATTCCTCTCATGACGCCGAGAGTGGATGATCCTCTATTGACACTCAATAGCCATCATAAGGTCGACTACCACTCCCAATGACCAGTTGTACTAGATTTAGGACAGCCAAACCTATAAGTCTGGTATCAAAGAGTGGAGCACTCATACAGGACATCCTTGGAGTCTCAAGTCTAAGGACCAGATATACCACTAGGACTACGAAATCGCTGTCTAACAATAAGGCATCATCAACCATCCAGTATTCCGTAAGCGGATTAATCAGTGAACTCATTCTCCAATGAGCACCTGTACTGTATCCCTAGTGTCCCTACATGAGCAGCTGTGAGACCAGCTGCATCCATCATATGGTTATACCCTCTCCACCATAAATCTGAAGTCTCAATAGTATTTTCTAACTTTTGAAGGTTGATTAAGAACTTCTTTCAGTCTACAATCAAAATAGTTTACTCTGATGGCGATGGTGAAAATCAAGCCATCACATCATATCTCTCAGCTTGTGGTATACAATACCTCAAGTCACTCTCACATACTCCTCAACTAGTTGGTTCTACTGAACGCAAATATCGATATATAGTTGAAACTGGTCTTATACTCCTCCATCAAGCCTCCATGCCAACAACCTTTTGGTCTGTAGACTTTCAAACTACCGTCTACCTCATCAATCGTATACTCACTACAGTCCTTCATTACCAGTCACCATTTGAAAATCTATTTTATAAATCTTCAAACATTCAAAAACTCAAAGTATTTGGTTGTTTATGTTATCCATAGCTATATCCCTATGCCTCACATAAGATAACATCTAGATCTAAGCCTTGCATTTTTATTAAATACTCTCTTGAACATAATGTCTTTCAATGCTACGAACCTCAAACTCAGAAAGTCTTTATATCACGTCATGTTATTTTTGTGGAGTCTACCTTTCCATTTCAAAACCCGGAGTCTCCTATTGTGCGCCTTGCACCACCACTTATACATTATTGGAGTACACTGCCAATTCCGTCACATGAGTCTCCCACAACACCATCCAGTCCTTCTCCTCAAGATTCACACTCTCTTCTTTCCCCGGTTCAGCAGCCCCTCACCCCCTCCATTGCCCCTCTTCCTTCACAAGGTTCTCCTACTATTGTTGACGCAATGCCCTCGAAAACACAACCACTACCTTTATCATCTTTTGGGACTAGTGACACTGAAGTACCTCCAATCCGTGTCAATACGTCTCTACCACCCATACCTATAACATAACCTATATATCAAATGATAATATGCTCTAAAAGTTGTATCTTTAAACCACAACAAGTCCTTGACCTACATACTATCACAAATCTTTGTTAGAGATTAATGAACCTACCACAATTACTCAAGCTTAAAAATCTCCATATTAGCATAAACCTATGTGTGAAGAATATGATGCTCTCCTCCATAATTCTACATGGACTCTTCTACCTTCTCATCCCATAAAAAATATCATTGGGTGTAAGTAAGTCTTTCAAATTAAGCAAAACCCAAATGGATCCATTGCCAGATATAAAGCGCGTCTAGTAGCTAAAGGGTTTCATCAACATCCTAGTGTTGACTTTATAGAGACATTTAGTCCTGTTGTTAAACCTATAACAATCTAAATTATTCTGAATTTAGCCATCTTAAAAGGCTGGCTTTTACGATAACTCGATGTTAACAATGCCTTTTTAGGAGACTCTAACTAAAGATGTCTTCATGCAGCAACCTCCTAGCTTCATCCACCCTCAATATCCAAAGCATGTTTATAAACTGTAAAAAACTATTTATGGACTTCGTCAAGCTCCAAGAGCTTGATATATCGAACTTGGCTTGTTTTTTATATCAAATGGCTTCATCAACTCCAAGTCAGATACCTCGCTATTTCTCCTTCACCAAAGTAGCAATACAATATATCTTTTGGTATATGTGGATGATATTATTGTCATTGGCAACAATCTTCTAGAAATCAAAGCATTCCTTAGGCATTTGGTAGATCGTTTCTCCCTCAAAGGTCTAGGACCCTTGAGCTACTTTTTGGGAGTGGAAGCAACATACACGTCTTTAGGACTTTTCCTATCACAAGGAATGTATATTCAAGATCTATTATCAAAAACGAACATGCAGGACGCAAAAGCGATTACAACTCCCCTGTCTAATAGGGAGTGATTCAAACTTTATGATGAAAGCCCTACCATGGACCCAACTCAACATCGGCAAGTCTTTGACTCCTTACAATACTTATCTCTCACCCATCTAGATATCTTATTTGCAGTCAATAAATTATCACAATTCATGCATCGATCATTTACTGTACATTGGTCTGCAGCCAAACGAATCTTGTGATATCTTCACGGGACTCTCAATCATGGCCTCTTTTTCCGTAAACTCTCCCCCATTCATCTCCATGCCTTTGTTGATGTTGATTGGGTAGGAAATTTTGATGACAGAACATCCATTTCGAGGTATATTATCTTCCTTGGAGCGAATCCAATCGGTTGAAGTTCTAAAAAGCAAAAAACAGTTGCATGATCTACAACTAAAGCTGAATACCGTACAATTGCAATCGCTACTACAAAACTCAATTGGATCACGAATCTACTCAAGGAATTTGACATCAATTTCATCTTTACTCCTATAATATATTGTGATAATGTCGAAGCCACTTATGCACCAATCCATTATTCCACTCACGCATGAAACACATAGCCAATCCTCACTTGAACGCGTAGAAGGATTAAACGATCGTATGGCTCGATAACAATTATGATCATGCTACTGTCACTAATCTTTGAATTTGATGGAGTGGCAGATAGGAGAGAGATATAAGAATCCACGAAGAACACGAGTGGAAGAAGAGAAAGATGTGCAGAAATCACAGGGATTGATGGTAACTTGAATTGAGGAAGCTTGACCACTGTCGCCTTCGTCAGGGTAAACAGCACAGGAAAATCTCAGGTTTGAAACGAGTGCGACAGGAAACATCCGAGTTAAGACTATTCTTGCAGATATTAATTTGACTGATGAGTTCTTTGTACCATTGGAGTGCAAGCACACACTCAAGAAGAAGAAGACCAGCTTGATTCAGCAATGGTGGAGGAGAAGGCATTTTATTTGGTGCAAACGTGAGCTACGGGGAGCGCGAGAATGGTAGCGGTTGGCCTCCAAGAAAGTGGGAGAGCAGGGAGAGGGCGCGGTCGGGGGCGAAGACAGGCACCTGGTGGCCGGCGCCCCTCACGGTGGCCAATGTCAGCCCCTCTTCGTACTCCACCACCCACCCAGCCACCTGCTCCTTGTGGTACCAAGCCCTCCAGCCCCCCCAACGCTTCCTTTCCTCTCCCTTTGGCCGAAGCCTCATCTCGTTGATGCTGTACCTCGTCGACGTCACCGGCACCCTGCCGTCGGTGTCGCCACTGTCGACATGTAACAACAGAGAAACCGACGCGAGTTGGTCAGCTGCATGTTTAAGTATTAAGATTGCCAAGTTCTACGTACAGAAGTTTGCTTTGTTACTTCTACCTGTAGACCCAAACTCGAAGGCCTGCTTTCATCAGCTTCATCAGGATGGGGAGTACGGTGGATGGAGAGTCATTCCAGTTGTGTATCAATTCGCTGTAGCAAGAAGACACCCATTCTGTGTTAGCACATAGATCTGATTGCAGAGGATAAAAAATTTAATGATATCGATTCTGTTATTTTCACTTGTACAGCTTCACTGATGCAGGTCCAATTAATGTGATTGATTGATACCATCAGACAGTAAAAGCTGAATAGTAGAACAGTTAGTGGATGGAGAATCAAGAGAAACAAATAGGAAATCAGTAGTGAGACAAAGGAAAAAAAATTATTAATGTAGGAGTGTTCAAGTGCTTTCTCGACGTTTATAAATGAGAACAAAGTAGGAAACAGAGAGAATGTAGTAAATGCAGGAGGCTCCGATCGAGCTTCATAATTGAATATGATGTGCAGAGATATGAATGTATCAATCTTACTTTATGATGTTGAAATCGGAGGACTGTCTCTTAAATTTATTATCCGTAAAGAAAATAAAAGCAGAGGGAGGAAATGATGATCAGAACCTGCAAGGGGAGTAGGGGTAAGAGAGACGTGTGACGTTGGCGTGCAGTGCCCTTTGCACATCCTCCCTGTTGAAGTATTTCTCCACGTAGTCTTCGGTGCATGGATCATACCCTGTCGGCATCTTTCTCATGTCATGCCATATCTCCTGAATTATTTAAACACGACAACAATGAGAAATGCTAGCTGCACTGACATTATCTACTCCCACTCCATAAAATGGGGCTAAGAAACTGACATGCTGAGAGAAGAACTTGGGGGCTGCGACGAGCTTGCGCGAGGGAGAAGATTTGGTGAGCGACGAGAGGCAGATCGGGGAGTAGATGCTGTAGATATCGATATCATTGTAGGCCTGTAAGAAAGCTCTGACGGCCGGCGAGCATGCTTTGCTCGCTCGCCCGCCTTCCCCTTCTTCCTTGAAGGAGTCGCATTCTTTACGCACGGTGGAGTAGAGCTCGTCGGAGATTATGGCGTGGCTCCAGGCATACTCCACCATTCCCAGCTGGTCCGTCGCATCGTTAAGCACTGCATTCCCAATCTGCAACAGCATTTGTTATCTGATCAAATGTCCAAATCCAAAGTAAGTGTAAGAAGTTAGTTTTCCCTCGATTATTGCAATCAGAAGGCACATTATTAGTGTGTAATGGGTCTATACGATCAATTAAAATGAATTAATCTTGCCTACAACTGGTGTATGATGTTATCAGTTTACAGAGTAGAAAAGCCTATAATAGAAATGCTTCGCAGCAAAGTGCAGTCTCAGTCTTACATCTACAGATATGGCCGTTTGCAGATCCATTAAAGATAGCAACAAAGAACATAGGGGAACATTTATGAATCTTCCTACCTTCTTACTGTCTGCTTTGTTATCTTCCCTTTTAATTAGTTTGGCAACTTTACTGCTGAAACTGGATAAAGGGAAAGCCAAAGCATGCTGTTTAACTTTGCAAAGACCAAAAAAAGCCTCCAGTTATGTCACAACACTCAACTAGCTGACAGAAGGCCATCTTTAATTCTTACAACTCACTGGCTGTATATTTATAGAGGGCTAAGTTTTGATTACCAAGCACCAGCCAGCTTTGTTTATTTCATCTTATTTATTTGGGGCAGTACTTGGAGAATTAATAACACTGAAGCCAATGTGTGCAGGTGATGGTTACATGATGATCTTCCCTTACCATGAAACCTCTAAGATTAACAAATGAATCCTTGCTAGCTTTCTTGTTTCCTTCATAGATGAGCTCTGCAAGCTGGGGAACATAGTGACCTACGAGATTGTAGAACGTAATTTTAGAGTTCACCGTGGCAGCACAAAACAGGAAAAGCTCAGACCAGAAGAGTGTCATTCTACCTGCGTAGCTTTCTCCAGCAATGTACAAGTCATGGTGCTTGAACTCAGGGAACCTCTTGAACCAGTTCAAGAGAAAGGTGTGGGAGTCTTGGGCTGTGGTTCGATCGCCGAGCTCCTCCAAATCTAGTGATCTATTGGTGTAGGAGAATCCTACCCCGACCGGCGATTCGAGGAACAAAAGATTTGCAACTATAAGAAGTAAATGTCATCAAATGCTAGAAAAAAGAAAGAAAGACAAAAGATCAGCAGATGGGAGAACAGCAGCAGCACTTGCCGTTGTTCCAGGAGTAGGGATTGAGAGTGAGGTTGGGAGAATTGCTTTTGACCAAGAATGGCCCTAACTCTTGTGCAGCTCCATAAGCAATGGAAGAGCATCCGGGTCCTGCAACACATTGCAGCGAGGTTCCATCAGTCAAAAAGGAAAACTAGAGAACAAAGAGAGATCATACAAGCATACTGCCGGTTTGACATATATGCATGATGTCATATACATGTTCATTACTCTGCTTCAACAAGAACATCCATCTTGGTTGTAGTAGCAGTAGTAGCAGTACTATTCTGGGAGGGAAGGGATAGGAGGATGAGAGTGATCATTGAGTCATCATTGAAGACAAGCATCCTGTCCAACTTACAGTGGAAAACATTTTGCTGTAGGGAGAGATGGAATGACAGCTAAGAATTTTGTACTCCGCATCTTCAATACCAAGCACATGCGTAGTAGCTGCCAAGGACAGCCATGAAGATGCTATATTTGGTACGACTGCAGGCTCCCGACATTATTTGCAGGCTAAGGAGGGTGGTCTCTCCATGGACATCATGGTAATTTCCTGAGCTACAACATTCTTGAAGCTCAAAAAATAACATGTCTTATCCTCATATTTCAACCGCTATCAACTCATTTTGTTGAAGTAATTATCATCGCATAAAACTAAAATAAATCTAACAGAGCATATAATGATACTCTCATCATCCTTTAAAGCTTCCCACATGTCTCTCACTCATGCTTCGACAGGTTCGTTTCAGAAAGAAGAATGTTTGTGATGATGGCTGTTTCTGCGATCATTGCAATTCTCTTTTAACACTTGTTCTTTGACAGAAGAGATCACTTTTAATGTGTCTCTGCATCGCCATCCTAACATCAGCGGTATTATTTTTTCGTGACTTTACTGAAAGATGAAAGAATGAGACACTCTTTATTCTCTTTGCTATCAGTTTCTAGCGTAAACTTTTATGGAAAGCATGTGCACATCAGAGGAAGGAGGAGGTGATCCAGAGTCACCATTTATTGGAGTAAAGAAAAAAAAGGGGTCTATGTGAAGCAAGAACGGAAGCCATGTCCGCAGTATCTACTACAGCAGTAAAAGACAATATGATGTTCTGGTGAATATGTTTTTAAGCTAAAGAATGAGTTTGATAGTCATAAATTTATTCTGCTTTCTAACCTTGAAGAAGAGAGAATTGTTTGTTAGAGAGGCCTCGAGACTCTCATTTCCCCAGTGCCTTAGTCACGGGTCGCTGCTTTAGCTTTTGCTTTTGAAAGGGATTTCTGCTGTCAGAGAAACTTACCAAACACATGCTGTTTCAGTGTTTCTGCAAAAACTGGGAGCAGAAACCACGACTGTCAAGCACGTCTCATGCCTCTCCTTTGGAATATTGTTCCTTGACAACAGAGATTACAGAAGAAGATGACAATATCAAACAGTCCTTGAGCATCTCACATCCCTGTTGCCCCTTGGACAGCGTGGTATGTGCATCAGAAGTCAAAAATAGGATGGTACGACAGCAATGTCTTATACGATTCCTCTCTGGTCTATTTGTGTGTATGGAAAAGAAAAAGGCAGAAAGTTATGTCTATGGAAGATCGTTTTGTTCATTTGAAGGCACAGATGCAGATCAAAGTTTGTGGGTATGAAAGAGAGGAAGGAAAAGAGAGGAGGGGAAGGAGCTGAACCAACCTCCATTGAGCCAGAGCACGAGAGGCTTCTCCTCCGGCCGTCGTTTGGCCTCGAAGAACCAGAAGAAGAGCGCCTTGTCGTCGCTTACCCTTACGTACCCGGCGTAGTGCCTGAACTCCACCGCTGGCTGGCCGGGGAGCGCCCCCACCCTATCGGCCTCGCGCCGCGACGAACCCCGAGCTGCGCCCATGGCCATGGCCATTAGAAGAAGAGACGATGCAGCCACAAGAACCGACATGACGGAGAGCTCTCTCTCTCTCTCTCTCTCTCTCTCTCTCTCTGTGCTGTGTATCGGAGAGAGTCCTGAGGGGTATATAAAACCAGAGGGGACGGAGGGAGGGTGAGAAAGTAGAGAGAGAGCGAGAGAGAGAGAGAGTGTGTGTGTGAGAGAGAACAATGTAATGATTCCATTGTTTTGTTTGGTCGGGTGGGTGGAAGGAAGCGTTTGACCCCTCAATGATGAGAGGGTTAAGAATATGTTTCCGAGTGAGTGTTGTGTGTTTAGATAGACACAAAAACCCAAGTACAAGACAAAAGCACACAATTAAATGGGTTTGGCGCTATTGCCAAGGTTAAATATGTATTGATTCGTCGAGTGGGTCCCACTAAACTGGGGTGGGTACAACGCTCTGGTCGACCCATATATTGTATTCAAACTGTTGTCTGAGTTGGGTTGAACCATTTATGGACAGTGTTAAACTATATTTTAATTATTTTATTCAAGTATATATTTTTAAAAGATTGACAGTGAGTCAGGTTAGGTTGAGTCATTTATGGCAGGATGGAATATACTTTATTTTTATTTTTATTTATGCATTTGTTTAATATTTGACTGTGAGACCGGTTGGGTTGAACCATTTATGGACAACTTTTTAATAGAATATATTTTATTATTTTATTTCATTATTTTTGTGGCCAGTCAAATTGGTCATTACCGTATCCTTTGTCCTCTCTGGCGCACTTTGTTATGCACTAACTCATTTCTATCCTTTGTCTCATCATTTTTCTTTTTAAACATATCAGTGATCGTTAGAGGTGGTTTCACATATAGAGAATTTTCTTTTAAAAAAAAAAGAAGCAAGTATTATTAGTTGTCTTACAACTCAAATCTCTCTGATAGACATCAAATAAAACAAAGGGTTTTTTTTTCATTTATTTTACCAATATCGCCGACCAAATTTTTATGTATAAAGTAATTTCGAATCAGGTTGCTTGATATAGCCATCTGAAAGGAAAGGAGGATTGGTCCACTCAGTTACGAAGAATGACTCCCCGTAACTCCATACCTTTTCAAGTAACTCTTTACCCTTCCTTCTTCGTGGGAGGCATTACATTCTCCAAGTAAAGTATTGGAGTCATAAACATTCTTCAATGTAGTAGGAGTTATATAAAATAATTTATCTTCTTCGATTGGATAGTTACAAACGTTGAATCCTCAACTGAATTTCAATAGAGGAGTATTCTTGAATTTGTGTTTTAACGCATTTAAGTGGTGAAATAAAAGGTGCCTTTTCTATTAGTGATTATATTTTGGATCAACAAATCAATCCATATAGTTGATGATTCAACACACTAGCTGAGACACAAATTCCTTAAACAGATTTATCACACTTGTTTCGGGTTTTCTTGTTGGGCTGACAACCCATATTCAGCCCAATGTGGACTTTATCAGCCCACATTTCATATCCTCTTAATTTAATCCTAATTAACATTAGAGGGGTGTGGGTGGCTACGTTTTAGAGGCAGAAAAAGACTATAAAAGGGCAGCAACGATGAGATCTTTACAGCAGAAAAGAGGAGAAGAAAAAGATAGAAAAACAAGAGAAAGAAAGGAAAGAAAACAAGGATAACGTAAAGAGACTGTTCTCAATCATCTAATAGTATTCTCATCTCAGGTTAGATCAAATCTACAGTAGACTCTTGCTGTGGTTACTTGGGGAAGTTTTCGATATTGTGAACAATGACGTGATCCTTGTATCCCAGTTATTCTCTTGTGATTGTTGCTAGGGTTTAGGGTAAAAGATTGAGATTTGTATATTCATTATTCTCATAGTGGATTATCTCTAGTTTGCCCCGTGGTGTTTACCCTTCATATTGGAGGGGTTTTCCACATATATCTTGGTATTCTATTTGATTGTGATTTCATTTAATTCCGCTGCATATCATGGTCTGCTAGTATTTGTTCATATACAAAAGTTATTCCACTTTATATCCCATCAACTAGTATCAGAGTAAGGGTTTTGGTGATTTAATTTTTGTATTTGAATATGAAGGCCAGTAATATTTCTCGCATGATTAGTTTAAATGAAAATAATTGGATGATATGAAAATCAAGAATGGAAGATCTCTTATATTACAAAGATTTGTATGGACCTTTGCAGGGGGATAGTGCAAAACACACAACTATGACAGATGATGAGTGTAAGAGGTTAGATCAAAAAATAATTGGGTTTATTCGACAATAGCTTGATGATAGTGTCTTTCACCATGTTTCTACTAAAATTTCTACATATTCTTTTTGGAAAAAGTTGGAAAGTCTCTATGAAAGAAAAACAACTGGCAACAAAACTTTTTTGATCAGAAAACTTGTGAACCTAAAATATAGAGAGAGTACTTCTATTGCTGAGCATTTGAATGAAATGCAAAGTATTACTAACCATTTATCCTCTATGAAAATGTCTCTTGATGATGAGTTGCAGGCATTGTTACTTCTCAGTTCATTACTAGAAAGTTGGGAGACACTAGTGGTTTCCCTCAGTAATTCTGCGCCAGATGGTGTTGTCACTATGAGTCAAGTAACAAGCAGTTTGATGAATGAAGAGTTGAGAAGAAAGAGTTTAGCAACATCTCATAATGATTCATAAGCACTTATCTCAGAGAACAGAGGAAGGTCAAAGTCTAGAAGCAATTCACGCATGAGTAGGAGCAAGTCAAGATCAAGAAAAGATATTGTTTGCTATAACTGTGGTGAGAAAGGACATTACAAGAACTAATATAAGCAACCTAAGAAGAGCAAGAAAAAGGGAAAAGAAGTGGAGTCTATAGAGTCAAAAGATAATATCACAACTATAGTGCAGGGTGGTGATTATTTGATTTTGTCTTCTTTTGACGATATTTTTTTCTTGTGTGTGTCAGGATCTTAAGTGGGTGATTAACACATGTGCTTCTTATCATACTACA
>NW_008991502.1:174868-187251 GCF_000313855.2 Musa acuminata subsp. malaccensis
TGAAATAACTTATAAAAAGGAGAAAGAGAATGTTCTTGCAGATGCGCTTTCGCAGCTACCCGAGCAAGTTGAAGTTTCAGCCATTTCACTTCCGACCAGCGACTTTCTTAAGGATATTAAGATGGAATGGCAGGAAGATTCAGAGACTAGTAAGATTATAAAAAAATTGGAGGCAGCACCAAGGGGGAGAAGTATGTAACATTGCAATCTTACATGTTGATATCATACCATTTGATAATAGCAAACTTGCATGATGGTAAAAATGGATATTATGTTTTTCATGCAATGAGTTAAACTTATATCACAAACACTTGATTGTGGTACTTCTCATTTTTGTTGATGACAAAGGGGGAGAAGTATGTTGATGACATGACATGTTATGCATAAGTTTATGCATAAATTCATGATGACGTGTTGCAAGTATTCATGATGAATATTGCAATGACTTGAATTCAGTTTGAATTCAAGATTCTATCAATATGCCATATTGATAGGGGGAGTTTGTTTAAACTCCGGGAGTTAAGTTTAACTCCGTCATCAAGTGGTTGTCATCATCAAAAAGGGGGAGATTGTTGAATCTCATATTTTGATGATGAAACTACTTGATATATGTTTATGATTTAACCTGCATTTTGAGTGACGCAGGATGCTTCGATCAGGATGAGACAATTAAAGCAGGAAAATCATGTTGTGCCGAAGGAACATGTTAGAAGATTGGACGTAGGGCCGGTGGATCGGTCGACATATCGACAGAAGGCTTCGGGCCGTGGACTCGGGCATCGGGCCAAAAAGAGCGGGTATTGTGCCAAGGATATCGGAGTTGCGAAGTCAACTGGCCGATTGGGCAATAGGCTACAGGAGAGGACGATGCGCCGAAGAATCGGACGAAGCGTCGAGGGACCAATGACATACCGGACAACTTGGTTAATTGCTTATGATTAATTGTCTCGATCAAAGTTTTGTTTTAAGTGTGCAGGATTAACTACGATGGAAGGAAGACATGCAACAGGAGTTGCACCGGAGTCAAGACAATGATCATGTTAGGAGTTCGAGAGTTCGACGGAAGTTCGGACAATCGTCGGAGGTTCTACAGGAACAAATCCGAGAAGTCCATGAGCTTGCCAAAGAAGCTTGTCGGAACTCGCCAAGTGGATCGTCGCAAGTCCAGGAGTTTGTCGGAAGTCCACAGGAGCATCACCGAGGGTTCATCGAATGATCGACGGAAGTTCGCGGGAAGCTTGCCGGAAGAAGCGATTGATGCACCGGAGCAAGTTGCAGTAAATGTCTTAGGGAATATCATAGTTAGCACAATGATTAAGTTGGAAATGGGAGGTGATCCCATTAACTTAATCTTGGGGCAATTGGGCCCCTGAAAAACTCAAATTGGGCCGAATGGATCAACCCATTCGGACCTTGATTTCTGTTGGGAGGTGCAACCGCCCAAGCCAGGAGGTGGCACCGCCTGGGCTAAGTCTCCGAGCGAGACTGGGCGGTGTAACCACCCCAGCCAGGAGGTGGCACCGCCTGGGCTCAGTATCCGAGCGAGACTGGGTAGTGCAACCTCCCCTGACAGAGGTGGCACCGCCTGGGCTCAGTCTCCGAGCTCTGGCTGAGCGGTGCAACCGCCTTAGTCAGGAGGTTGCACTACCTGAGCTCGGTCTTCGAGCTCTGGCAGGAGGTGCAACCACCCCTGACAGGAGGTGGCAACGCCTAGAGGCTCACTCTTCGAGCTGTGCCAGGCGGTGCAACCGCTCCTGTCAGGAGGTGCAACCGCCTGATCCCGGAATTCCGGGAATTGACAGTTTTGAGCTCCAAATTTGAACTGGGTTGGGGCCTATAAATACCCCACCCATTCAGCACTGAAAGGGCATGAACTTACACCGAAATCTTGATCTTTTTATGTGATTCTTAGAGCTCAAAATTGTTGTAAAGGCCAAAATTTCTTCTCCCTCTTTTCTTCCAAGTTCTGAGTTGTAAAGAGAGGAGAGAAAATTCTGTAAGGGTTGTCTCCTAAGCCCGTCAAAAGGAGTGAAACTGTAAAAGGATGGTTGGCCTTCGCCTATTGAAGGAAGGCCTCTAGTTGACGTCGGTGACCTCGTCGGTAGAGGAAGCCAAAAGTGGAGTAGGTCAAGATTGACCGAACCACTCTAAATCTCAGTTTGCATTTACTTTGAGCATCTTATCTTTACTGCAAACCTCCTCAATAGCTTACTACCTTCTGTATTTTTACGAATGTGTTTCAAAGTTCAGTGCTTTCCGAATCGGGGTTTAAGACGCAAATCAGTTTTATCATACGAACGTCGTATTTCAGTTTGCGCTTACGTTCTGATTTCTATTATAACTGCAAACTGCCTTTATATCTTTGCTTTAACTGCATCTCGCCTTATCTCAAGTTAAAGTGGTTTACGAATCAGCTTTTATACCGAAATCACTTTTATCGTACGAACGTCATATTTCAGTTTGCGCTTATATTCTGATTTCCATCATAACTGCAAACTGCGTTCATATCTTTGCAGCATCTCTCCTAGTCAAAAGTTGAAGTGATTTATGAATCGGCTTTCTTACCAAAATCACTTCTATCGAACGAATGTAGTTTTCGATTTTAATCGACAGAAGGTTTTCCGCTGCACTAATTCACCCCCCCCCCCCCCCCCCCCCCTCCTTAGTGCTCTTGATCCTAACAACCTTCTGAACAGAGTTCCAACTAAGTTGGTAGTGTCTACACCATATGAGACATAGAAAGGGAAGAAACCCAATCTTAAGATTGTTAAGATTTAGGGCTTCTCTACCCACGTTAAAAGACACAACCTCGATATGTTGGAATCGAGGACAGAGCGGTGCAAGTTTGTGGGATACCCCAAGGAAACTTGTGGGTATTATTTCTATCATCTCGAGGACGAAAAGGTCTTTGTAGCTAAGAGAGCAGTGTTCCTTGAGAAGGAACACTTTCTTGGCGGAGATAGTGGGAGCATGATAGAGTTGAGCGAGGTTGGAGAACCTAGTTCAAGCACCACTCTACAACCCGAGTTTGTTTAGGTACCTAACACATAAGTTCCAACTTTACGTAGGTCCGACAAAATATCCCATCCTCCTGAGAGATATGTGGAACATATTAGAGGAGAAGATGTTGAGGATATTGAACCTCAGACCTACGAGGAGGCTATTAAAAGTATAGACTCCGGGAAGTGGCAAGAAGCCATGAATTCTAAGATGGATTCTATGTACTCCAACAAGGTTTGGAACCTAGTTGATGCACCCGAAGGTATTGTACCCATCGGTTGCAAGTGGATCTTTAAGAAAAAGATCGGAGTAGATGGAAAAGTAGAGACCTATAAAGCAAGGCTAGTGGCTAAGGGGTATCGTCAAAGGCAAGGTGTTGACTATGACAAAACCTTCTCACCCGTAGCAATGCTAAAATCTATCCGAATTCTATTGACTATTGCAGCACACTATGATTACGAGATATGGCAAATGGATGTAAAAACTACATTCCTCAATAAGAACCTCGAGGAGGAGGTGTATATGAAACAACCTGAGGGATTCGTGTCCAAGAACTTCCCAGATAAGGTGTGTAGGTTGCTTAGATCCATTTATGAACTAAAGTAAGCTTCCCGAAGTTGGAACATAAGATTTGATGAGGCAATCAGATCTTATGACTTCGTTAAGAATGAAGATGAGCCTTGTGTGTACAGGAAGGTAAGTGGGAGCGCTATCACCTTTTTGGTGTTATATGTGGATGACATCTTGATCATTGGGAATGACGTAGAAATACTATCCACAGTAAAGGCTTGGCTATCTAGACACTTCTCCATGAAGGACTTAGGGGAAGCATCCTATACCTTGGGGATTCGAATCTACAGAGACAAATCTAAGAGGATGCTTGGCTTGTCCCAGTCCAGGTATATAGAAACCATTGTCAAAAGGTTTGACATGAAAAATTCCAAGAGATGTCTCATACCGATGAGACATGGGATATCACTTTCTAGGAGTATGTCCCCAAAGACTCCAGAAGAAATGACGAACATGGATATGATACCTTATGCCTCAGCGATAGGGTTTATCATGTATGTCATGCTATGTATTAGGCATGATATAGCACATACTCTAAGTGTCACGAGCAGGTATCAGGCGGATCCAGGCTTGGAGCATTGGAAAGCAGTGAAGTGTATCCTTAAGTACTTGAGAAGGACTAAGGATCTTTTACTAGTATATCAAGGTAGTAGCCTCAAGGTTGAAGGCTACACAGACTCGAGTTTCCAGTCTGATGTCGATGATAGCAAGTCGAATTCAGGGTATGTGTATACATTGAATGGAGGAGTAGTGTGCTAGAAGAGTTCCAAGCAAGATACTACTGCTGACTCGACCACAGAGGCGGAGTACATTGCTGCATCAGATGCAGCAAAGGAGGGAGTCTGGGTGAAGAAGTTCATCACAGATTTAGGAGTCGTGCCGGATAGTGAGGGGTCGATTTCCTTATATTACGACAACAACGGGGCGATTGCTCAAGCGAAGGAACCCAGGTCTCATTAGAAATCTAAGCATATTCTGAGGAGGTTCCACCTTATCAGAGAGATCGTAACCCGAGGAGATGTAGCAGTGGAAAGAGTTTCATCCGAAGATAACATTACAGATCCATTGACAAAACTGTTGTGTCATATTGTCTTTGAGCATCATAGGGGTCTAATGGGGATTAGACACATAGGTGATTGGCTTTAGGTCAAGTGGGAGATTGCTAGTTATAGGTGCCCAAAAAGCTAATCACGTGAGTGATGGCACATGTGACTTGACACAGAATCTTTTTGCTTATTATATTTTGGCATTTATTACTTTATATTGATTATTGCATATATGCATGTGTATATTGTGATGTCCTTGGATCCGTGCAATAGGAATTGGATCACGATGAGATCATAATAATGAGACCAATTCACCTTTAAACATAAATCATAAATAATCCCGATCATAGGTTACTCGAGAGGGACATCGTGATAACCGGACACACTAGTGTGTTGTATACCCGTCCATATGATGGATGCAGCTGGTCTCATAGCTACTCATGTGGGGACACTAGGGATACAATACAGGTGCTCATTGGAGAATGAGTTCACTGATTGATCCGCTTTTGGAATGCTGGATGGTTGATGATGCTTTATTGTCAGACAACGATTCCATAGTCCTAGTGGTGTATTTGGTCCTTAGACTTGAGACACTAAGGATGTCCTGTATGAGTGCTCCACCCTTTGATACCAAACTTATAGGTTTGGATGTCCCAAATCTAGTACAGCTGGTTATTGGGAGTGGCAGTCAACCTTACGATGGCTATTGAATATCGATAGAGGATCATCCACTCTCGACGTCATGAGATAAATATCCCATGTGTTCTTGCTCAGATAAATCCCTGGCCAGGGTCATTCGGGTTGAGAGAGAAAGAGTTCTCCGGGAGAATCTGATTAGAGCGAGACTCAAGTAAAAACAGTATAAGTCTGACAGCACCATGCTCAATATACGGTCTTTGGGATATTATATGGATGAGGGACTATAAGGTCTTTGGGATATACGGTCCAATGGATTGGTTTTCCCTGTATCGTCTGGGGACTACGACATAGTGGCCTAGTACATCCGTACTCGATGAGTTGAGTGAATTATTATAGAGATAATAATTCACTAAGTTAGAAGGAGTTCTGACAGGTATGACTCACGGCCAGCTCGATATTAGGCCTAGAGGGTCACACACATATGGTAGGCATTGCGATGAGTAGAGGTTCGGATATGAGATATCCGTCGGAGCCCCTATCTTATTGGATATCCAATAAGCCCATGAATTATTGGATCCCATGGACGAGATCCAATAAGAGCCCATGAGAGATTATTGGATAGAGATCCACTAATCTAAATGGCTTGGGTAATTGAATGTAGATCCAATACCCACTAGGGTGTTGAATCTCGGATTTTGATGATCAAATCAATTGATGGGTTAATTGATCTAATCCATATTATTGAAGTTAAGTGTGCAGGATTAACTATGATAGCCTGAAAACATAAAGCAAGGATACCGGAGTCAAGTCCGATGGACGTTTGAGAGTCCGAAGATTCATCAGGAATGTTGCCGGAACTAGCCGAAAATGAGTAGGGAGCTTGCCGAAGGGTTTTCGGAAGCTCGCCAGAAGGTACGTCGGAAGTTCGGAGCTCACCGAGAAAGATCGTAGCTTGCCGAAGAAGCTCGTCGAAACTTGCCAAGATCAAATCGTGAAATCTAGGAGCCTGCCGGGAGTCCGTAGAATGGTTTCCGAGAGTTTATCGGAAGATCGCCGGAAGTTCGCTGGAAGCTCGTCGGAAGAAGTCTTGACTTACGGACTTTGTAATAGCTTAGGAAATGTCTTTAAATTCGTAGTTAGCACGTTAATTAGGGTTAGGATTAGGTGTTAATCCTATAACCTAAGTAGGGGCCAATTGGGCCCGAGTTCGGACTGGTTTGGGCCAAGTTTGGAGCCCAACCAATGAGCTGAAATGGTGTAGGCGGTGGCACCGCGAGATTAGGCGGTGACACCGCCAGATTAGGCGGTGGCATCGCCCAAAACCCGAGAACTAAGCGGTGGCACCGCCCAGCACCCGAGAGGTCCGGCGGTGGCACCGCCAGTACAATGTCAGTGTCAGATACTGACAGGCGATGGCATCGCCAGCCTTAGAAACCCAAGAGAATTCAAAATTTGGAACCTAAATTTGAATCATCTTGGGGCCTATAAATACCCCTCAATTCTCAACTGAGATAACAACTTTTGCAAAGCAATAGTTTGAGATAAGAGCCTTAGCAAAGTCTTAGCAAGTCTTATTTTCAAATTGCTTGAGTGTTCACCTCCTTCCTTCTTGTTGAAAAAATTGTAAGAGTGTGAACCACTTGTAAAGTTTGTAAGAGGGGTATTAGTCCTTCCCCTTCAAAGTGATTTGCTAGTGGAAGTTGGGAGCCTCATTGAAGAAGGCTTCGTAAGTGGATGTAGGTCATTTGACTGAACCACTTTAAATTGGCGTGTTCATTGAATCTGTGAGTACTTACCTTTCTGTAATCGTTTCCGTTTTTTTTTCTTTACTCAAGTTACAATCAAAGAGAAATCTCCTTGCATTTTACGAAATCGTTTTCGAACTTACAAGTTTTAATCCGCTGCACTAATTCACCCCCCCCCTCTTAGTGCCGCTCTGATCCTAACAATTGGTATCAGATCAAGGCTCACTCTCATATTTGGTTTAATACCCAAGAGAGATGGCTTACTCCGGCATGCATGAGGGTCATTGTATCACACGTCCACCTATGTTTAATTGGTCGGATTACACGTATTGGAAGACCCGTATGAGGATCTTCCTCATTTCTATGGATTTCGAGCTTTGGACTATTATCGAAAATGGATTTCAAAAATCTTCTCTTCCGATGAGCGAATGGAATAAATCGGAGAAGAAGGTTTTTGCTTTAAACGCAAAGGCTATGAATGCCTTGTTTTGTGCACTAGACAAAAATGAGTTTACTCGTGTTTCAATTTGTGATTCGGCTTTTGATATTTGGAGAACTCTTGAGGTCACTCATGAAGGCACTAGCTGAGTGAAAGAGTCCAAAATCAACATCCTTGTGCACTCTTATAAACTTTTTCGAATGAAACCAAGTGAGTCCATCGGAGACATGTACACCCGTTTCACGGATGTCATCAATGGACTCAAAGCTCTTGGTAAAGATTTTTCGAACTTTGAACTAGTAAATAAAATCTTAAGATCTCTTCCTAAAAGTTAGGATCCAAAAGTTACGGCCATTCAAGAGGCCAAGGACCTTAAAACATTCCCTCTTGAAGAACTTATTGGGTCTCTAATGACCTATGAAATGACGTGTCAAGATCATGACGAACTCGAGAACCCCCTTCCAAAGAACAGGAAGGATATGGCACTCACATCACAAGAAGATCACTTGAAAGGAACATCAAGTGATGAGGACAGTGAAAATGAGATTGCACTTTTGACTCAAAAATTTAAAAAAAATTTAAGAAAGAACAAATTTAAAAATAACACCAAAAACAGACTTGAATATAAAAAGGACCAAGTGATATGCTATGAATGCATGAAGCTGGGGCATTTCAAAAATGAATGCCCCCAAGCCAAGAAGAAGCAATCGAAGAAGAAGAAAGCTCTAAAAGCAACTTAGGATGATTCAAGTGATTCCGAAAGTGAAGAAGCTAGCAACAAAGAGGAGGCAAACTTCGCGCTAATAGCTTTAGGAGAAGAGGTATGTGATTTAATTAATGAAGATTTATCTTTTGAAGAACTCTCTATCGCTTTTCATGAATTATTTGATGAATGTAGAATTATTAGTAAGAAGTTAAATATCTTAAAGAAAGAGCATGTCTTACTACAAAATAAGTTTGATAGTCTTCAAACTCCTCCATGCTCTAAGTGTGAGCATTTAGAAGCAATAAAAAATGAAAATTTGCTACTTAAAGAAACCTTAAACAAGTTTAAGGTCGATAGCAAAGGATTAGACATGATCCTTGCAAACAAGGGTCACGTCGAAAATAGAAGCGGAATTGGATTTGTAAAAGGATCACATCAAAATCCTACCACTTTCATAAAAGGACCTACATTGCATGTTTCATCTTATATGAAATGCAACTTTTGTTGCAAATCCGAACATATTGCCTACAAATGTCCGTTTAGGAAAATTAGTCCACATAAATTAATATGGGTTACTAAAGGAACTATAAAAAATTCAATAATGAATAACAAAATTAGTGGATCAATCTTTAAGGCACCCAAAATCAAATGGGTACCTAAAAATCATCCTCTTTTGTAGACAAACCCACAAGCTAGGAGCAAGAGATGGTATCTCGATAGTGGATGCTCAAGACATATGACTGGAGATCCATCTCATTTCTCTATGCTCACTGGCAAAGAAGAAGGGTACGTCACCTTCAGAGACAACAATAAAGGCAAAATCATTAGCAAGGGAACCATAGGTAACAAATTAAGTTTTTCTATTGATGATGTATTACTAGTTGATAGATTGAAACATAATCTCTTGAGTATTAGTCAATTATGCGATAAAGGTTATATCGTTAGATTTGAATCAAATGTGTATTATTGAAAAACCAAACAATAACATGACTATGATTGCATTAAAACAAAATAATGTCTACACCATCAACCTTGATGAACTAAGTAATGAAATGTGCTTCTCTGCTCTAAATGATGATGCTTGGCTTTGGCATAGGAGATTAGGCCATGCAAGCATAAAACTAATATCTAAGATCTCATCTAGAGAATTAGTACGAGGGATTCCAAATATGAAGTTTATTAAGGACAAAGTATGTGATGCATGTTAATTAGGTAAACAAATAAAAATTAGTTTAAACCAAAAAATCAAATTAGCACCACTAGACCATTACAATTGATCCATTTGGACTTATTTGGACCAATTGACACAACAAGTCTAGGATGAAGCAAATATGCTTTTGTAATTGTGGATGACTATACTAGGTACACTTGGACCCATTTCTTAGTTCACAAAAGTGATTGTTTCAAGTGTTTCTCAAAATTTTGTAAACTCACTCAAAACGAAAAAGGCTTCATGATTTCATCAATTCGGAGTAATCACGATGGCGAATTTCAAAACCGTGATTTCCAAAATCTTTGTTAAGTTAATGGATACAATCACAACTTCTCCACTCCAAGAAATCCTCAACAAAATGGAGTAGTTGAAAGAAAAAATAGAAACCTACAAGAAATGATAAGAACTATGTTAAATGAACATAGTCTACCCAAGTATTTTTGGGTCGAAGCCGTGAATACGACTTGCTACATCATGAATAGGGTTCTAATAAGACCGTCTTCATCAAAAACTCCCTATGAATTATGGAATAACAAAAAACCAAATGTTTCTTATTTTAAAGTTTTCGGTTGCAAATGCTTTATTTTAAATGAAAAGGATGCCTTAGGAAAATTTGATGTTAAATCCGATGAAGGCATCTTTCTTGGTTACTCTTCCGTTTCTAAGGCTTTTCGTATTTTTAACAAGAGAACCTTAGTTATAGAAGAGTCTATTCATATAATTTTTAATGAAATTTCTAATTTAAAGAAAAATAATTTTGATGATGATCTTGGTTTTGATAATTTGAATTTAAATTAACCCCCTCCTCAAAATAGCAACTTGGATGCATCTTCTTCCGAAATTTCCTTACCCAAGGAATGGAAGTATATGGATGCTCATCCAAAGGAGCTAATTATAGGAGATACATCAAAAGGGATTCAAACTCGTTCTTCTTTCAAGAATTTTTGTGCTAACGCCGCCTTCCTTTCTCAAATCGAACCAAAATGCATTGACGAAGCCTTAAAAGATGATTTTTGGGTCATTGCAATGCAAGAGCAATTGAACCAATTTAAGAGGAATGAGGTATGAAAGCTTGTTCCTAGACCTAATGATCATTTAGTCATTGGTACTAAATGGGTCTTTAGAAACAAGCAAAACAAATGCGGTATCGTGATTAGAAACAAGGCTAGATTAGTGGCCAAAGGTTTCAACCAAGAAGAAGATATCGACTACGAAGAAACCTTCGCTCCTGTGGCAAGATTAGAAGCCATTAGGATGCTCCTTGCCTATGCTAGTAGTAATAATTTTAAACTATTTCAAATGGACGTCAAAAGTGCCTTCTTGAATGGTTTTATTTCCGAAGAAGTATATGTCGAACAACCTCCCGGATTTGAAAATTCTCTTCTTCCTAATCATGTATTCAAATTGACTAAGGCTCTCTATGGCTTAAAACAAGCTCCTAGAGCTTGATATGAAAGACTTAGTTCCTTTCTTATTTTAAATAATTTTACCAAAGGCAAGGTTGATACTACATTGTTTATAAAACACTTTGAAAATAATTTTCTTATTGTGTAAATTTATGTTGACGATATTATTTTTGGTTCTTCGGATGAATTACTATGTGAATCATTTGCCAAATGTATGAGTCACGAATTTGAAATGAGTTTAATGGGTGAATTAACTTTCTTTTTAGGATTACAAATCAAACAACTTAGTGATGGTATATTTCTTAACCAATCTAAATATACATTAGAATTATTAAAATGATTTAACATGAATAATTCAAAAGCGATAAACACCCCTATGAGTACTTCGACTAAGTTAGATATGGATGAAAATAGTGAAAATTTCGATCAAAAAACATATAGGGGAATGATAGGTAGTCTACTCTACCTCACTGCAATTAGACCGGACATTATGTTTAGTGTAGGACTTTGCGCTAGATTTCAATCTAATCCTAAATTATCTCATCTTTGTTGAATCTCGTATTTTGATGATGAAACCACTTGATATGTGTTTATAATTTAAATTGCATTTTGAGTGATGCAGGTCTACTCGATCAAGATTAGACAGTTAATACAGGAGGAATTGACGTTGCGCCGGATGAGATCACATCAAGATATTGGACGGTAGAAGGCTTCGGACATCGGGCATCGGGCCAAGGAGAGCGAAATTGTGCCAAGGATATCGGGGTTGCGGAGGTCAACCACCGATTGGGCAACAAGCCGTAAGAGAGGACGATGCACCGAAGAATCGGACGAAGCGCCAACCAATGACGTGTTGGGCAACAGAATATCAATTCGCGTTGTAATAATTGTCTAGATCGGAGTAGAGTTTTAACTTGTGTGTGCAGGATTAACTACGATAACGACGAAGACATAAAGCAAAACAAAGTGTCGGAGTCAAGCACGAAGGATTCATTACGAGTTCGAGAGTTCGACGGAAGTCTAAAGATTCGTCAGGAATGCTGCCGGAACTAGCCGAGAATGAGTAGGGAGCTTGCCGAAGGGTTTTTCGGAAGCTCGCCGGAAGGTTCATTGGAAGTTCACGGAGCTCGCCGAGAAAGATCGGAGCTTGCCAAAGAAGCTCGTTGGAACTCGACAAGATCAAATCGTGAAGTCTAGGAGCTTGTCGGGAGTCCGCATAATGGTTTCCGAGAGTTTATCGGAAAACTGTCGGAAGCTCGCCGGAAGAAGTCTTGACTTACGGACTTTGTAATAGCTTAGAAAATGTCTTTAAATTCGTAGTTAGTATGTTACATATGGTTAGGATTAGGTGTTAATCCTATAAACCAAGTATGGGCCAATTGGGCTCTAGTTCGGACTGGTTTGGGCCAATTTTGGAGCCCAACCAGTGAGCTGAAATAGTGTAGGCGGTGGCACCGTCAGATTTGGCAGTGGCACCGCCTAGCACCCGAGAGCCAGGCGGTGGCACCGCCAGCATCGGGAACCAAAGAGAATTCAAATTTTGGAGCCCAAATTTGAATCCTCTTGAGGCCTATAAATACCCTTCAAATCTCAGCTAAGATCACAACCTTTTGAAAAGC
>NW_008991502.1:191549-201684 GCF_000313855.2 Musa acuminata subsp. malaccensis
TTGAAAAACATTCCCATAAAATGTGATAATACAAGTGTCATATGTCTTACCAAAAATCCAATTCAGCACTCTAGAACTAAGCATATAGATATTAGGCATCATTTCATACATGATCATGTCCTTAACAATAATGTCGTTTTAGAATTTATTGACACAAAGCATCAATTAGTAGACATTTTTATAAAAGCCTTAAATGAAGACCAATTTGAATTCATTAGAATGGAACTAGGCATGTTAAATTATCCCTGAAAATAAGCTTATTTGAATGTATTTTTCGAAAAATGTCTCATCCTTGTTCTGTTCTTTTGTGGATTTGATTTCATCCTTCTCTTTCAATTCCAAATGACATATTAAAGTACAACCCAATATCTCAACTTATCTTGAGCCAAACACCTCTGAAAAACAAAAGAGGGGAAGAAAGAATTTTTTCTTCTCTTCCGCGGCATGCTAACGGTGGCACCGCCAGAACCGACGATAGCACCGCCTAAGCACTCGGGTGCCAGGGGGTGGCACCGCTCGTTTTGGCGGTGGCACCGCCCGAGAGCCCCTTTATAAGCCGAGGGGTTAGGGCCGACGGTGACATCGCCCCCAACCCGTGAGAAACTGGCTCAAGCTCTCCCATAAACTCTCTAAACCCCCATTCCAGCATTTAGAAGCCTTGGAGAGGGATTCTTGTTGGTCCAAGCTCTCCATCTTCCAAGAGATTCTCAATAAGGTAAAATCTGGCCTCTAAGAGATCAAAAGGGAAAAGGGTTGAAGGAGATTCATATGACCAAGACCTTTTTAGATCCAAAGAAGTAGCTCTTAGGTTTCCAAATTTCGAAACAAGATGTATCCATAAGGGTAAACACGTTGATCTTAATGAACTAGGAAACCTAGAACCCATTAGGTGGTTTGCACATCTAGATGTCCTACCTCTCCTACAAATAAATGAACCAATTTATCCTAGGTTAGTTAAGCTATTTTATGTAAACTTATATGTGGATAACGATAGCCTAAGTACTTACCTACTAGGAACACAAATTAGAATTTTTAATAGTACTATCTGTGAACTAATTGGAATCACTGAAAAGGATAGGGGCTATTATTTTAGAGGTAAATGGGATGTCAATATAATCGGAGCAACTTACTCTGAAGCCGTCGAAACTATTTTTGCAAATCCGGACCTTGGCATAATACCTAAGAGTTGCGAGCACTTAATGTCGTTTAACTCTAAAATTCTTCATCATATCATAACAAGCATATTATTCCCTAAGCAATTTCATCTTGATGAAATAAGTCAAATAGAGATAAGCACTATGTATTGGATTATGACCGGTCAACATAACTATTTTGGATATTCAATCCGGCAACACATGCAGGATATTATAGCTAAAGACACTATGTTACCATATGGAGGGTTAATCACTTGATTCCTACTTGCCCATGACATTTGTATCCCACCCGATGAAGAAACAATTCAAAGTGATCGATATAACATCATTAATAGAAATCTGTTGAAAAGACTTAGGTGTACATTTAGTAACGGTATATGGGTTAGGCAACCTAGAAGGACTGATCAAATTCCCCCACCAGTAGAACACCCCGAAACACCAATTCTTAGGGGAAATGAATCTCCTCCTCCTAGTCCCTTTGGCGCAGCACCTTCAGCTCTTGTTTCATCCTCCGAAGAACTCATTATGGCAGAATTTTATCAAATCAAATCACAGCAAGACCAACTCAAATCACAGCAAGAACAAATTCAAATCCAGCAAATTAAAATTTTGAAGGAACTACGACAAATGAATCAAAAAAAATAGATGTCATGTATCAGTACTATGGATTACCTCCTAAGGATTAATCGATGTACCTTCTTATTCTGTTCTGTTTATTTTTAATGTCAAGTTAGAAGTTTGTCATCTTCTTTTGAACGAAAACTTAACCTCCTTTTGAGATGTATTTTTAAATTCTGAATAAATGCTGATTTGTTTTGGATGAATGCTGAATTTTTTAGATAAATTCTGGATAAATATTTTCAGCGAGATTAATTTTGAATGATGAATTTTGTATGATTAATCTTGATGCTGAATTCTTTTTCTAATGATTTTATGATCACAATTTGTGTACTCCAAGTCCCATCTCCTTTTTGTTGATGATAAAGGGGGAGAAGTGATGACTTGTACCATTTCGATAGCATGACTTAATGAAAATGTCTTATGTGCATCGATAGCATGACTTAGCATGACTTAATGAAAATGTCTTATGTGCATCGATAGCATGACTTACATGAATTTCAAAAGCTTGTGTAATACAAATGTCTTATATGCCTTGCAAAATCTTTGAGTATATCGCAAGTTCTTAGATTGGTTGATCATATGAAATCATGCCTCACATTTATATCATGAAATTCATGTTGAAAATTTTTATCTCTCGTCGTAGTGAAAATTGTCCCTTATCATTCGACTTAAAAATGATTTTCATAGCTGAAATACGAAGTTTTGTATTTGCTCATGCTTAATGAGAATAACAATAAGTTCAACCGTTAGAACTTATCGGTTTATGCTTGAATTCAAAGGGATGGAATTCAAGTATTTTTATCTTCTCATAATATGGCATATAGATAGGGGGAGTTATTTTTAACTCCGTCATTAATTGATTGCCATCATAAAAAAGGGGGAGATTATTGAATCTCGGATTTTGATGATGAAATCAATTGATGGGTTAATTGATCTAATCCATATTATTGAAGTTAAGTGTGCAGGATTAACTACGATAGCCTGAAAACATAAAGCAAGGATACCGGAGTCAAGTCCGATGGACGTTTGAGAGTCCGAAGATTCGTCGGGAATGTTGCTGGAACTAGCCGAAAATGAGTAGGGAGCTTGCCGAAGGGTTTTCGGAAGCTCGCCGGAAGGTACGTCAGAAGTTCGCGGATCTCACCGAGAAAGATTGTAGCTTACCAAAGAAGCTCATCGGAACTCGCCAAGATCAAATCGTGAAGTCTAGGAGCCTGCCGGGAGTCCGTAGAATGGTTTCCGAGAGTTTATCGGAAGACCGTCGGAAGTTCGCCGGAAGCTCACCGGAAGAAGTCTTGACTTACGGACTTTGTAATAGCTTAGGAAATGTCTTTAAATTCATAGTTAGCACGTTAATTAGGATTGGGATTAGGTGTTAATCCTATAACCCAAGTATGGGCCAATTGGGCCCGAGTTCGGACTAGTTTGGGCCAAGTTTGGAGCCCAACCAATGAGCTGAAATGGTGTAGGCGGTGGCACCGCCCAGAACCCGAGAACTGAGCGGTGGCACCGCTAGACTGAGCAATGGCACCGCTGGACTGAGCGGTGGCACCGCCCAGCACCCGAGAGGTCCGACGGTGGCACCGTCGGACTGGGCGGTGGCACCGCCAGTACACTGTTAGTGTCAGATACTGACAGGCGGTGGCACCGCCAGCCTCAGAAACCCAAGATAATTCAAAATTTGGAACCCAAATTTGAATCATCTTGGGGCCTATAAATAACCCTCAATTCTCAACTGAGATAACAACTTTTGCAAAGCAATAGTTTGAGATAAGAGCCATAGCAAAGTCTTAGCAAGTCTTGTTTTCAAATTGCTTGAGTGTTCACCTCCTTCCTTCTTGTTGAAAAAATTGTAAGAGTGTGAACCACTTGTAAAGGTTGTAAGAGGGGTATTAGTCCTTCCCTTTCAAAGTGATTTGCTAGTGGAAGTTGGGAGCCTCATTGAAGAAGGCTTCGCAAGTGGATGTAGGTCATTTGACCGAACCACTTTAAATTGGTGTGTTCATTGAATCTGTGAGTACTTACCTTTCTGCAATCATTTCCGTTTTTTTTATTTACTCAAGTTACAATCAAAGTGAAATCTCCTTGCATTTTACGGAATCATTTTTGAACTTACAAGTTTTAATCCGCTGCACTAATTCACCCCCCCCTCTTAGTGCCGCTCCGATCCTAACATAGGGGAGGATCCATTAGGTTTTTGACAGAGAGCCTCTATAAATAGGAGGGATTCAAGCCTCATAGGCTAGAGCCTTTGCTTGCCTCTCCTATTCTCCTCCCCCTCTCCACCTTAGAGCAGGCCTGGAGTTTTGAGGAGCATCGTCACAATCCTGCTGTGTGGATCACCGCTAGAGAGGAGGACGCTTGACCTCCTTCACCATCTCCTAAAGATTTGCAAAGAAACAGGGATATACGATCTCCCTAGGTAACACAATCTACTCTATATACAGTTTTAAGTTTCGCGGATTTTACGCACCAATCTTTGCACGACAACGAACATCTCTTTGGGAATAGGAGATTTTGTTTTTCTTATTCTTCCGCTGCGCATGTGATGTCGCCCCCAAGATTTTCCAACATGTAGGTCAAGGACTTGTCATGGTTTAAAAACACCACTTTTGGAGCGTATTGTCATTGGATGTCTAGGGGCTATGGGGTGTGTTGTAGGTATGGGCGGTGAAGAGGCACTAACATGGATTAGGGTAGGCTGAGGGAGTTCAGTGTCATTGGTCCTAGGTGAGGATAAATGTAGTGGTTGTGTTTCCGAGGGCATGCCTTCAGTCGTAGGGGAACCTTGTGAAGAATGAAGAGACGTAATGGAGGGAGTGAGGAGCTATTGAGCAGGGAAAAGGAGAGAGTGTAGATCCTAAGGAGAATGACTAGATGGTACTATAGGAGACTCGGTTGACGAGATTGATGGCGTACTCTAGTGATGTATATGTGATGGAGTATGTCACACAGTAGGAGACTTGGGGTTTTGAAATGGAAAGGTATAATTAGGACGCTAGGACTGAGGATAATAGTAGTAGTCGCCTTGATGGTTGCGATGAAAATGCTGATAAGGTGGATGGGGGGAGGTTTAGTTAGAGCCCACAAATTCATGAGACATGCTAGCCAAATCTTTGTTAATGGTTTTATTGTACCAGTTGCCCTTCTTCTGTGATTTTTGACTGACTTAAGCTATGATAGATGGACCTGATAATTTGTCTTCACGCTTGAGATATATCTCATAGTCAGTCAACTTATCATAGAGTTCTTCAAATGACGTGAGTCGTGTGCTTGTATCACTGTTGCCAGTTCCTTATACTCATCCCTGAGACCATTAAGTGTGTGGATAATGACTTCTTCATAACTAAGATTATGATCTATCAGGGCCAAGTTATCAATGATAACTTTCATATTTTGTAGATAGTCAATAATAGTACTTCCCTCTTGTTTTGCTTGTATGAGACTAGATAGGAGACTAAGCAGGCGAGTATGCGAATAATTTGCCAATGTGGTTTGCAGCTTGCACTAGGCTTTGGTAGCAATGTCACATGAAGATATGAGTGGGGCAAGGGATCCCGCGACGGAAGTTTGAATTGCCTGAAGGATGAGACGATCTTAGCATAACCATAGTTTGTAGTCTGGATTTGGTACTAGGTTGGGTGCTCTTGGGACGTTGAGCATCGCTGGTAGACAACAAAGAGAACCATCGACGTAACCTAATATATCATAGCCAAATAGAAGATTAAAAAATTGAACATGCCAGGATACGTCGTAATTATCCTCTTTGGATAACTTGAAAGGAATGAGAGTTGCAGTATCGATGGAAATAAGGCCGGTAGAGGAAAAATACCGTGGTTTCCTACAAGAACAGTAACTAGAGCGTTAGATGTATATAACGAGGACATATTATGGCAATGACAATGAGGCAGCAATCCGCAATAGGAGACGCAGGCTACAATCGGTGAAGATCACAGCTTGCAGTCAAGTTTGGTGGCCGGAGTCTGAGGGAGAGGAGCCATCGGCAAAGGAGCAGCAATTTAAAATAGGGGAAGGTAGCTTACTAAAGGACTGAGAAGGGGCAGCTTTGTTACGCTACAGATCGGTGAGCAATGTGGGAGATCGACAGCGTCAAGATGCATCCGATGGCCAGCTTCAGAGTTAGGGAGAGCGGCTCCGTGGTCGTCGCTCCACACACGTCCACCACTCATCTCGATCCCTACTTTTCGCTGAAGTAGAACGAGATCTAGGGTAGGGAATACCGTAAGAGGAGGAGAAACAGCGCCGATGAGCATAACGCTAGAGGCGCTGCCCTTTCCGATCGGAGGAGAAGCATATCATACGTGTTCACTATGATAGAAAATCATATCGTTTTATTTAGCAAATTGGCATGCTTTAAATTGGTCTACTTTGTTCACTTATTGATACTTAAGTTGGCATGCTTTAAATTGGTCTACTTTGTTCACTTATTGATACATAAGTAAAAGGGTATAGTGACTTTCTATTTTAATCATACGTGTACAGCATGTGTGAAACTGGAAATAGAATATTATAAATAAATATTATTTTTTAAAGAAGATGAAAAGTAATGTTTCGTAGCAAAGAAAAGCATATGTTTAATATTCATATATAATAGATACACTCAACGCAATTAAGAGGTTAACAAACAAATATGAAAACTTATGAAAAATAATTTTCGATAAACAAAATTATTGATGAAATAGGATACAAAACAACTAACTGATAAATTTTAGAAACTACATCTATGATGATAAAACTACATTACAAATTGTGTTACTGATCATGTTTAGGCATGATAGTAATATGGAATGTCACACATTCATGTGCCACAATAGTTACATGCTCTGTTACGAATAATATGTGCCCAAAATTTTATTTTCATGCAAAACGATTATAGAAATTTCAGAAAACCTATAGATGTATTATTAGTAACTAAAGGAAAAGCAGGATAACAATTCAAGTTTAATCATATTGAATCTCATTTAATTTTTTTAATCAAAATCCAATAAGATTTCATTTTAAATTGTTAGGGCAAAACACAGGATATTTGGATCTTAATTTTAAAAAAATTAAAAATATTAAAATAATATAATAAAAAATAAAATTTAGAAAGCATTCATAGACGCGTAATGGTTGTTAAGGCGAAATTTTATCCCTACGTGCGAGATTGATTCAAGATTTTTACCATAAAATTTAATCAATATCGTTCCTCCTATAAATACGATGGTGGAAGAATGATCCCGAACCGAATAGTAAACCAAAGTAATCGAGTTAGGACTCTATTTATA
Organism: Musa acuminata subsp. malaccensis; assembly: GCF_000313855.2. Classification (NCBI taxonomy): domain Eukaryota; kingdom Viridiplantae; phylum Streptophyta; class Magnoliopsida; order Zingiberales; family Musaceae; genus Musa; species Musa acuminata. Next base: position 198,613 of record NW_008991502.1, read on the forward strand.
GAGTTTATAAATGCCTCAAAGGTGAAGGGACATTCGTCCCCAAAAAAAAACAACATATCTTTTCATATATAATCACAAAAAAAAATTAAAAAATATACATGTTTTAAAAATAAAATTCAATGTTGGAGGCAGCAAAGACTTGAGATTCTGAAACGGAGACTCCCATTCCGCTAATGGACGCTTGTTGATCTGCTGCTGCAGCAGCAGGATCAGCAGGTGTGCCTAGTGCGTAAGTGATGGACACAGGTAGATCCTCCTCGCTGTCCGCACTGCTGATGTCAAGAATGCTCGTCCGCGTCCTTGTGCTCACTGAGCTCTGTCGGAGGAAGTACTTCTGCGCATGGCTTGCCACCTGCGTCGGCGTCCGAGTCAACACGCAGTTCCTCGATATGTTTCGCCAGTCTCCCCTGCCGTACTTGTCGAGTCCACGAAGAAATAGCCTGTGCCATCAGAGATGACATATCATGATTGACGATGCTTGCTTTAGATGATTGACGACCAAATGGCAACAAAAAGGAATAAGAAAGAGAGACTATGCAAAACTGAAGGCTGAACAAATTGGCGACATTTGTTGGGAAAAGATATTTGAACATGTGAAAGCAATAAACATCAAACTTTTTTCTCTTTCCTAAATCATTCATGATAATCAAAACCAAAACATCAAGTTGCAGCAAACTTTAACTGTCGGCCAATCAAGAAAGCAATAAAAAATAATGAGATAAAGGGCACAAACCCGTAAGGTCCATAACACAATAAATTTATATGCAAAATTATTTAGTATTCAAGGAAAGCCATTTAAGATTCTTACACTAATCATAATCATTTATTTGCATATTGTCTTCTCTACATCAACCAAGGGACATTAAATATTGCTAAGAATAACTTTTGGCTCTGAAAATAATCAATTTGTTTCCACAACAAAGGAAGGAGAGAGAGAGAGAAAGAGTAGATCTCAGTAATACTGATGACAGAAAATAGAATAGGAAGAGGCTTCTCAATGGTCGACAAACACATGGTATCAAGAACAATCATCAAATCATTCATTCACGATCTTTTCTTTCTCGATGAAACTCTTTTATGTTCTCTCTTAATCTCTTTCGGTCTACGGCGATTTTGGATTATGGTTTTATTTATTTAATTCATGCTCGTCCCACCATTTGTCACACGGGCATGACCACCCAAATACTTCATAAGATAATTAGGATCGTAACAGGAATGAATATGCTTTCGATTGACTGATAAAAAAAAATTAGATGCACCACTCTGCAGTCTGCCACAGTATTGATGAATCCGAGCATTCAAATTGATGTGCCATTATGAGGCCATAAAAATGAATCCAAGCATCAAAATCCACCAATTTCCAGTCTCAAACACCATTAGATGATGATGATGATGATGATGATGATGATGATGATGATGATGATGATGATGATGTAATAATTAAAGAATTTCGGTGGCCAGGTTTGTTCAGCTAGAAACAAACAACTGATTTCATTATTGCGAGAAATTAGCATGTTCCTAATTATGACCAACTTAATTCCTCTTCACATTAATCAAGAATCCACCATAAGAAAGCAAGGTAGTATATGTTTATATATATTATATACCTGTGCTCGTCCACTGTCCAGGCTTGCCCCTTGCTGCGCTTTTGATACCCTTCTAACCTCATTCCTCTTTTACCATCATCATTGGCTAGATCCTTTGAGTTGATAGTATAATTGGGCAATGGCAACACGCCAGATTCGATGCTGTTGACATCGTTCGATAAGAGCTTGTGGTGATGTTTGATCTCCTCCAGTTTTGTTCCAGGCACAGCAGCTGCAATCTTCTCCCATGGATTGATATGGTCCTTGGTGTAAGCTGCAAGAGTTATCTCAAAAGCCTTGTTCTTCTCCCAGTTCCAACAGCCCTCTCCTTCAGCTTCCATTTTTTTCCTTTTAGGACAAGCAGAGAATGGTACTCCCTAAAACAAACAACAGCCGCAAATCAACATCAGCAACTCTCTGGTAAAGCTTTGTGGAAGACAGACACAAAGCAACGTAATGTACGAAACTGTCGTTTAACAGATTTGCTTCTTCTGTCCGCCTGAGAGCTAGCTGGCGTAAAGAAGGAAAGGCAAAGATTTCCCCCTTGAGAATATGTTCAAGCAAAGATTTGTGTGCAGAGGAATTGTCAATTTTACAAAAGAGAGAGAGAGAGAGAGAGAGAGATAACACAAATGAAGAGAACAAATTCAACAACAAAGAAATCGAAAGTTGAATTGATTCCCATCATTAGAAGCTAACCATTTTAATATTTTTTTCCTTTTTCTATTTGTTGAAACTCACGCAGTGGTGAAAGAGACCCAATCCACTTTGGCTTCCCGGACATGCACAGTAAATACCCAAAACATTAAAAATAACACGCTTTCCAATAAATCTTACTAATGACACAAACAGAAGAAAACAAAAACTCTTAAAATGAGAAAACATATGAAGAAAAATAAGTCTAACCTTCCTTTAGGAGATGTAAAAGCTCTGAGATCCTACTTCCCAATGAGTTGAAGACCATCCTTTGTTGTTTACAGAGTACTTATGCACACAACTGTATCTTTGAAACTTGCTTATAGAATAGAAGTTTCCTCGGAAATAATCAGCATATCTTGAATCAATTTAGAAGTTTCCCCAGAAAGCAAGAGATTCATGTATATATTTTGTGAAGGTATTGACAGTCACCACATGTTGGAAAGGATGAATACTAGAGTGGACTGACAGCAAAATCTTCCTTTAACTTACTCCATTCTCCATATTCATGCTCTGATTTTGTCCAATAACTTCTTCCTTTAGTTGGACATATAACAGTGTCCCAGATTCATGTACCAATATTTTCTCCTAAAACTTTTTGTTAGGATCAAGAGCACTAAGAGGGGGGAGTGAATTAGTGCATCGGAAAACCTTCTACGATTAAAAAAAAACTACGTTCGTTCGATAAAAGTGATTTCAGTAAGAAAGCCAATTCGTAAATCACTTTTAACTTTTGATTAAGCAAGATGCAACAAAGATATAAATGCAGTTTGCAGTTATGGTTCAAATC
>NW_008991502.1:253432-269966 GCF_000313855.2 Musa acuminata subsp. malaccensis
AAATCACTGGGGTTTCTAGAAATCTTTTGCTGAGCACCTATGGATGCTCATTATTTTTGTTCATGAAATTTCTATTATATTAAGCGAGATTCCTGACAAAAATCTAATTTTCATATTTATGGAAGTGCAAATCATGAACGATTACTTTTCTGTGTTTGTTTGAATGTCTTTTAAACCAGTTGGTTTTTTTGCTTCTTTGATCACCTACACATGCTCTATTCAGTGCCTTATCTTTTAAGTTTAACAACACAGTAACATGCTATAATTCTACAGCATCAATCTTAAATTATGGTCTGGAACTAGAAGTAGCATTGTACAATTTGACATGGAAAGTATGAAAAGTTTTAATGGCTTGATATTTGCCTTCGATGAGAATACTAGACTCGGAACATTTTTCAGTTAGATATATATGTTCATCAAGGGCCTTCAAAATATTTCTTTTGGACAAAAACACAGTAGCACTGTTATTTTACGCCTTACAGTAGATTAATGTCCCTAGACATCTTGTTTGACAGTATCTTGTTATGTAGGCGTATAAGTCTGTAATTTTGATATGTAGGCTTGTCAGTGTCTTGATTTTGATGGAGCCAACATGTGCAGACACTTTGATAAAACACGCCAAATATTCGATGTCTCCATGAAACTTCATGGGTTTGTTTTAATTTTAAATGCATAATACCTAACTTATTTTCAATGGTGATCACTTCACAGACTTTTCTTCTCTATATTTCTACATAACTGATGGAAATTTGAAGTATTTGTCTTTTGTAGATGTCATATTTAGGCCAGCTTCCAGACACTTCATGTTGCAGTTAATAGACTTTCAGTGTCCTATTTTAGTTTTGTCCTGGAAAGTATATCGTTAAGTCAAGTTCTGCAGCCTTTCAGTAACTTTTGTCTAAGTCAAGTTCTGCAGCCTTTCAGTAACTTTTGTCCTTTTGTTTTGACGATTAATTTTGTTGTTGCGTGATTGTTTCTGGGCATATATTGTGTCTTTTCCTAAAATGAATTACCTCTCTATCCTGCCTTTTCTTTAAATTCTATTCCTTTTCTTCTCTAGAAAAGATTCTTTATTGTATGTTGTGATAACACCTCCCTGTATCTATTAGTATGGGCGGTATATCGGTATACCTTCATGTACTATGTGTCGGTATGCTCAGTACGACTCGGTATAGCTCGGTATGTACTATACGGACAGTTGGTTGGTACATCAGTATGGACCGGTAAGGCAAACCATAGCCTATACATTTATGGTTTTCATCATTACCTTGATATAAATGATACATAAGACATGCAGCTTTGATATATTTCAAATTGCTTGTGGCCATCTTAATTAGGCTTTTGGCAAGAACATTCTCTACTTTGTGTAAGCTTTTTTTGTTGTTATTCTTCCTTGCTAGTATATGTTTTCCTTTTAATCGTCACTTTTTCGCTTTTATCTCCTATTTGTCATTCTTAACATTTTTTTCTTGTTTTGCTATATTTACGTATCGTTTTGTGGCATGTCATTTTGATTCAGGATGTAAGCATTGATGAGAAGGTTGATGTGATTGTATCGGAATGGATGGGCTACATTCTCCTATATGAGGTGCTTATAGTTTATTTTGTTATTTATTAGATTTTATCTGCAGGTGAGTGCACATGAAACATCTGATAATTTGTGGAGTTTGTGGTTTTTACATTTAGCACTGCATTATCCAAGTATGGTTTCTTTTTGGTTTAATTTTACTGACTATTTTTTTTTTAATTTGACTTTCAGAGTATGTTGCCTAGTATCATTTTTGCCAGGGATAAATGGCTTAAGCCAGGAGGGCTTATACTTCCTTCACATGCTTCGGTAACACTTTGTTCTACTTTCATTATTTTGGCCAGTTTTGCGTCCTTTTTTTTTAAACTACAACTTCCCTTTTTTGCCTTGACTCGAAATTTTCATACATCGGGCTTCTGTTATATATTGGTCAAGTTTAGACGTTATTTTCACCGGGCTTCTGTTAACATCTGGAGTGGCAACCTCATTAATGGTGCTTGCCTAGGTCATGATGAGACATCATGTGCCTAGATTTCTTAAATTCACTTTGGCACCTAAGCACCTTGACTCCATTCTTTTTTTATTTTAGATTATTAATATATGACAATTGGTCTTAACAGGAATGATTTGTCATGATAGCTCTCCTTAATATAAAAAATATTGTACCATTCTCAACTTTTTTGTAAGCAACATGGATAATTTCCAGCCATTAAGCTTTGTTGAGGATGCTCTTACTAGTCAAACCAGTGGCTGTCAAATTACTTGCTATTATATTTAATGCTCTTACTAGTCAAATCAGTGATTTATTTTTTTAATTATCTCAAGTGGTAACCTCATTCCATTTAATCAAGGTCTGCAATACTGTACTGTACCGGTGTTTTGAGGCTGGCTCGGTACGGTATGGTACCGTGTACTGAGCGGTACGCCAGGGCATACCGAGCGATACACCTAATTTAGGGTGTAAAACCCTCTGAAAATACTTGAAAAAAAAAAGTTAGGATAGGGTTTTTAAGTTAGAAATAAATATAGTAATAGTATAAGTTTAACAAAATCAATGTAAATTAGGTAAGAATAGTATCACATATCTTTTTTGGGCTTTGAGGAAGTCTTGTTCAAGCTTCGTATTTCAGTCCGTTATAGATTGTCCTGTAAATATTGAAATATCTATAGAAAAGTCATTTGAATTGTTAGACTATTTTGTTACAATATAAACTCTAAAATTCAAATGAATTAAATAATCACATATGTAGATATACCTGATTGTTGATTCTACCACCAAAACGAACGACGGGCCTCCACGGGCGGTAGATCGCGGTCCTCGATCCTATACATTTGCATATCAATATGATATGTTTGTTGGATCCAATCATGAAATTGATCCCATGACATAGTGTATTGATACACTATATGCCATTGATGCATCAATGTGGTGTTGATCGTAGGCTGATCGTCATGAATCATATTTGTCTGAGGTAGCTCTTGAGGTATATATTGGTGAATGTCAGAGCTTATACTTTCGCTACTGATCTGCTGCTCTGTATCATACTGTTGCTCAGAGAAGGATGACCAACTATCACCATACTGTTGTTGCTCGTATGATTCTTCATAATACGATGTCTATGAATACGATGAGATTTTTTCTGTATCTATATCATGTAGGCTCTGTCGTATATGCTTAAATTCATTCACTGCCTTCTCCTTCCCCTTCCCCTTCCCCTTCCATGCATAAATTTGACCAGTACCTTATCGAGTTCCATGATCTGAATCTTGGGTGACATGTGTAAAATATTGCTCCTAAGTCCATGCACCACCCTCAAGTTGTGTAGATGAGACCAACGACTGCCCGGCATCACCGCCATCATCCGTTGAGGCATTGTTGTCCGTGTTGCTATCATGTCTCTTAATTACTCTCTAATTAAAGAAAGAGAATACATACCTCTTGATTAGAAAGTTTTTCCTCTTAATCTTCCCAAATTAGCCTCGATTGAATACACAAATAATTGTTTTGTAGAGTTTAAGAGAGAAAAAAGAGTTTGAGATAGTTTAAGAAAGCATGAGAATCTAATGGAGTGAAATAAGGAAGAAGAAGAGTTTAAATACTATGAGAACGGGCTCCAACGGTCAATTTGACTGTTGGAGCACTGTAGCATTGTTACAGTGTGTTAATGGTCGATTTCGACCATTACCGAGTTGTGCCATGCGGTAATGGTTGAAATTTCGACTGTTATCGCTCGATATTACCCCGTATCATCCGATATGGGGCGCTTTTAAACGTTCCACCCGGTTGCGGGCGGTCCGCGTACCAGTATGCCGTCGAACCGGTACGTACCGCCCGTATCGGGCGGTATCATTCGGTGTTGCCTACCTTGCATTTAATCAAATATACTCTTAATTGTTATTTTCCCATACCTTATGAATAATGAACCAAAAGTATATGAAAGCTTTTAATAGATTTGCTGCTTCTGTCTACATTATTCAAAGTTGCTATCTATGACATTATTGATGTTGTTTAATTTGTAAGCTTAACACACTACTCTTGAACTAAGTATAATTTATATTTAGAATGTTGTCCAAACAAGAGGTGAGTGATGGTACAATGGTAAAACTACTCTTTTGTTACCAGGGTTGAAGTCACAAGAACAACCTCGCTTCTTGTATGGGGGGGGTAGGGCTGAGTGAATTGATCCTCCAGGACCAAATTGTCGAGAGCCCCATGCACTTGGATACTTTTTTAAATGTTCTTCGAACATAACTTGTATACATCACAGGTTTTGTGTCTAACAATTGGATGCTTTATGTATCTGGTTGCCACAAATGCTAGTTTCTTGTCATTTCTGTTCAACTGGGATTTTCTCACTTATGGTGTGTGAAATCCAATGTAAGTTCCAATATAATTGAACACCTTTTATGGAAGTCATTGTTGTTGAGATTTGATAATAAAAAATTGTATGCTAATATCATTTTATCTTGCAGCTTTATATGGCACCTGTTACTCATGCTGATAGGTACCGTGAAAGCATTGATTTCTGGCGTGATGTTTATGGGATCAATAGTAAGTCAACTGTGCATCATTCATTGGTGAACTTTCAAGCAAAATCACAGAGCATTGACTTGAATCAGAATGAATTAATTTGCACAAACTGTAAAAAATGATATCTGTGTCAGCAACAGTATGGAATAGAAGGAAAGAATAATTTGGACTTTTTAGTTGAGTGTTCCACAACTCAATATCATTCTTGTCTGCAGTGTCTGCTATGCTGCCACTTGCCAAACAGTGTGCTTTTGAAGAGCCATGTATTGAGACCATTTCAGGAGAAAATGTTTTGACATGGCCAATATTGGTAAGTGTAAGATGTTATCTGATGGTCCTTATCTTCTACTTATCCTGAAATATTATTCTGTTGTTTTGATATTTATGCAAAACAACAAATTGATGTAAAAGTTAGCTTAACCTTTAAGTACCAAGATTGAACTTGCATGTGTTATGTAAGCATGATATATTTTCAAAGAGACTAGCGGTTCTAGTCTATCATTGTAACTCAAAATTGTGAAGATTCATGGAAGATTTAAATCTTTCTATGATTGTTGACTAACAGCAAGTCTCTGAGGTTGGTATCTATATCCAAGCTAAAGACTGCTTATGCAAGAAAGATAAGTTTTATGAAGGGCCAAGAATGCTAGTTGGTTGTAGGTTCATTTTAAGGCTAGTTCCAATATCAGCTACTACAATGCTATAGAGCCTGTAGACAACCACCTTACATGGACCTGAAGAATATTTTTTTTCAAATTAATGGAAACAAATTTTGGAACCCCATATAGGTAGATGTGAATACATGAGAGTGGACAATATACTATTTTAGGGTACAGTTTCCCAGTTTGTTCTGTAGAAGTTTTCACTCAGGCACTAGTTATCCATCCAGTCTTGAATATTGACATTCGCAAGACAACTTAATTACTGGGTCAATCATGTAATTTACTTGTATTACTTGAAAGAAAGGAAAAAATGCAAGAAATACATTGAACTACTACGCTTTTTCTATTCTGAATGTCATAACTAGCAAAGTTTCATTTTATGATAAGCTGTTGATCATCTTAGATCCAGTAAATAGTTCAAAGCTACCAAAAATTTTAATTGTTAGAAACTATTTTTGAATTAATTGAAGTGTAAATATGCTTGATTCATTTCTTCTTGAGATAATTCATTTGAATTGATACAGGAGTTAAAACTTTATCTACACGCTTGGCTCTAATTATATGTGCTGCCTTCATGCAAATATTCATTTATATGGATATGATAAACAGGTCAAGGAAGTGGATTGTTACACTGTCACAATTCAGGAGCTTGAATCTGTCACTGCAAAATTTAGTTTTTCATCAATGTTACGAGGTAATTATTGCACTAAATTTTTTTATGCTTTTATTAGGTCCTTTTTTGTATTTTTGGAAGTTTTAATGATCAGCTGCAACAAAACTCTCCAATGTATATTAGTGAATCTACTGGAATGTTCCTCTTATTGCTTGCTCTATGGTAATGGGATGATGGTGATTATGTTCATGCAATATCATGTTTTTAGTAAGGGAACCTGAATGTTAGGTTTTGAATGTATGAGAAGCTCTTCTGATCAACTTTCATTCTAATCAATGTATGTTGCTGATTTATGCGCCTGAAATATGCATGTTCTACAATTGATCTCTGGGTATTTTTAGTAGAATTGTTGAGTCTAAACTACATGTTGGGCAAGAAAGGCCGCACAGTCTTTAAATCTGGACAAAGATTTTTCAAAATCACTAGATTTCTTTTAACTACTAAGAGAAATGCTGAAACTGTTGTAACAAATAAATAATTATCAAAATGAAACATAGTACGATTCTGGGGATGAATATATCTAGCAAGCTGTTCTACCTTACAATTTACTATTAACTAATGAATTTAATTATGCATATTATTAAATAGCAGGTTGTACTCTACCAGTAGTCGAAGTCCTTCCATAAGTGAAAGAACAAGACGACAAATCTTGAATTCATGCAACGGTTTTTCTTCCATCTAGAAGAATGTCATATAGCAACAAAATATGGACTTTGATTTTGGGCATCCCAATAGAAGCATACTTGACTGGTGGAGCTGGCCCTGTTGGTTCCATGTTTTGTAGCTCTTCGAATATAATTGCATAGTACCAGTTTTACAAGTGGATTTGTCTCTTTCATTGGTAGTATGATTTGACAGCTTTAGATCTTGGTTTGGAAAATGTAGAAATTGCATAGTCTCAGTTCTATAACTTGGTTTGGCAAGCGTAGAAATTGCATAGTCTCAGTTCTAGAACTTGGTTTGGCAGATTTGGCAAGGGAACTACCAAATTCGACTTTCTTAAGCTAGCTTACGTTGACCTTCCTCTATGTGGTATAATTGGCTGGCTATGTGATCATTTGATTTGGTTTAGATTTCCTTCTTCGTTGCTTTTTTTACAAAAAAAGAAACTATGTTCTACAAAAGGACCTGTATAGGTCATTGTGTAATAACAGAGATAAAATTGAGGGGTCCATCCATTCTTCTTTAATTTAGCCCAATTTGCTGCTTGGTTACATTCCCTATAACAGTTTTAAAAATTATAAGAAATTAGTCATTGAAGAATCTTCTTGATGTGTATGATGGTGAGTCGGAGACGCCATGGAGGTTTAGCTTCCTTGGTGCATATATCATAAAGTGTTGAAGAATTTGTTTCAATCTGAATGTGCTTCAGTCCTAGATCTGAAGCAAGGTCTTTTTTAATGGCCAAGGCTTCAAATTGTATATTTGTTTCGTTGAAGACAATATTTTTCCAACTCTTAAGCAAGCTCCCAAATGATCCTGCAACACAAATCTGAGTCCTCCATCCTGCATGGAAGAGGAACCATCAGAATTAAGCTTAGTCCAGTCCTTTGGAGGTCTTTTCCATTGCAACTATAGAGAGTTGGTATTTGGGTGCCTTCCTACCAGGTATGGTAGATCTAGTATAGTAGCGAATTTGGGTAAGGGCTTGAGTTAAGCAAAATGAACCCACCAGGCAGAGGGTTCCTTACTATTGAAAAGTGAATCATTCCTTTCTTTTCATAAGGAATCATGGATCTTAGTAAAGCCTTCTTTTAACCAATCTCCTTGGGACCAAGTGGGTTTATATATAAAGTTGAGGCTGAGGTTTTGTTCTCAATAGACCCAAATACGTTAAGGAAAAATAATACTGAAAGAATAGGTGATGAATGGATTCAGGTTCTTGCTGACAAAGAGGGCAAGTAAAAATGGGATGTATATTGATATTTCTAAGTTTATCAGATGTGGATATGCGGGACAACAGGTATTCTCCAAAGATAATGCCAGCCATACCAGTTTTGATTAAGTGAATCTGTGTAAGCAAATAGTAAGCAAACCTTACCTAATGTATGACTGTGCCAAACCCATACATCATCACTAGGCGAATGATCAATCTCTGTACAGGCGATAGTTTGGACTAGCGAGGGACCACAATAATCCAATAGCAATGGGATATTACAGCTATTAGATTGGATGAAATAACGCACAAGGGTATCAGAAGGAAGGTTTGTTACATTATTATAAGTAGGTTTTAAACTTAAAGACACGTCAAATAACTGGAGATCATTTAGTGAATTAGAAAGTCTACCATCACCGATCTGTAAAAAAATTATTTTTTAATTCATGCATAGCCGTATAGAGAAGTTTGCTACTCCAACTGGATTTTTTTAAGGTTAATGTTGTCCAAGGATGAAGAGAGGTATATTTGGAAGCGTAGTAAAATGTCATCAGAAATCATTGACTTAGATGGCAATTTCAACCAAACAAAAAAGAGCAAGTTTCTTTTGAGTTGTAGCTTGGTTTAGGAGTTGCGGAAGGGTCTGAGCGACAAGGATTAAGAGGTAAGGGAATAAGGGATGCCCTTGCTGCACCCCACAATGGCTTTCGAAAGGGGAAGAAAATTGTCCATTAATTAGACATTGAAAGGAAGAAAAAGAAATGCAAAAAAAAATCCATTGTATAAATTGAGAGGAAATTTCATTAAGGTAAGTGATGTAGAACAATGTAGAGAAATAGAGAGAGAGTAAGAGAGGAATGAGATTAGAGATTAAAGAGGAGAGAGAGGACTGAGATTAGAGATTTGAGAGGAGAGAAAGAGAGGAGTTAGATTAGAAACATTGGTAGATAGAGGAGGCTAAAAAATACCATGATATGAAGTTAAATTCTCTACATTGAAAACTAAACTAATATTTGAGTCAGAAGACAAATCGTATATATATGCTTTAAAATTTAATTTTTGGATAATGGGGAAAGGACCGATGGCTCTAGAATGCAACTTTTTGAACGAGTTTGTGGAGAATCTCTCACAGTGAATATAAACCAAGATATAATTGCCAATGTGAAATTCTTGACTCCTACAGTGTGCATTAGTAATAAGTTTATAACTTTCATTATTTAAGACAATTTTTTGTCGAACCTCAACATCCAAATTATGGATATGTTGAATGAAGGAGTGAAATGATCTTGAGGTATGATAGTCAAGTGGAAGGGGTGTAAGGTCAATGACATGTTAGATTTCTCATGAGGGTGGCAATTCACTAGGTAATTCCAAAGGTATTAATTCATCTAACAAGGATTTATCCTTAGGAGTTAGGTCAAGAGTAGCATAAGGGCTAGGAATCTCTAGTAATGATGACCACATAAAATTTATTATCTAGGCTCTTTACTTCGAAAGACTCAGTATCTAGTAAGTGGAGTCCCTTGGTGATTGGGGCTTGTGGAAGGGACTTAGGAGTTCCTGATTTATCCTTTTTCGATGGTTTTGTTGGTCATAGTATCATGTTTTTACCTTAATACCGAAAGACATTGGTGTTTTCTCTCCCATGATTGGTAATATTAAGGTCATACAACCAATGCCGACTTTGAAGGATGTGGGCAACATCCATTAGTAGAACATCATAGTAAATTATCCTGGTAATCGCTCATCTTAATTGGTATCAAGTATCTTTCAGTCACGGGTAAAGTTGTTTTGTTAACCTAGGCTACTTGAATGGTGTTGGATGTGACTCTACTTTAAGGTTGTCTCTTAATAACATATTTTGATATTACATTCATAGTGCTACCCTTATCTATAACCAACTTGCAAGTTTTCTCTTTGCTTTGAATAAAAGTATGAAAGATACTTGTTCTCTTCCATTCATTAGAATCATTAGTAGTAGAGAGAATGATGCAGACAATATTAGCATGGCTATCTTTAATTTCTAGTTCATTTTTATCACCTGAGTATGTTTCGTGTTCAACTACTTAGTCTACTTCCTCGATTTGATCATCTTGTTCTTGTTTTAAGGTAACGGTGCATTGAGGACAATGAATGGCAATGTGACCTCTATTATGATAGTAGTGACATTGAATTGAAGACGAACTAGTTTGAGAATTAGTGACCGAATGAGTTGGATGATTTATAGTGGGGCCACGAGTGTTGCTAGTAGTGGGGATCTTTGGCTTGACAGAGTTACTACTTGGGGTAGATTGGGATATTGTTCTATTATCAATGACTGAGAAGAAACTTGACGAGTTGGATAGAGTTTAAGGTACTTTTCAATCTTAATGGTTTGTCGGGAAGCTTCCTCTATGGTGTCAGGATAACTAAGGGAGATTCCTCGTTGTATGTCAAACTTTAACCCATTAACAAACCTCTTTACAGTGATGATTTGGTCTTCCTTAATTTCATACTTAAGTACAAGTTCCTCAAATCGGGCTAAATACTCGACCACTCGAAGTCAACTGTTTATAGTTTAACAATTTTTCAATCAGTTGGATCTAGGATTTGGGTCAACAAACACTTTTGGGTCAAACCAACCATCACAGGCTAGCACCCCCCACTTTGACGCTTCTAGCCATTTTATCTAAATTGTTAGCAAACCGAATTTCATTGATCCATTACTCAGGTATGTGAATTTTTAATAGGTTCTAAGAATTCATCGTTAAGGTTAAAATTTTGGTCATTAGGAATTGTTGGAGCATGATTGTGAACAGGTGTCCAATATGTGGACCTAGATTTGTTCAAAGTGGGGTTTGGGAAGTAGGTAAAATTCCTTGATTGGAAGCTATAGATTGTGGAGAATGGTTATGTTACATAATCAATTCATCAATCTCCTTATTCATAGGTCATTTTTTAAGGCATTGGAGAACTCTTGGGACTTGGGTCGTTTAGTCGGATAATTGGTTTAATATTGTGTCATGATTTGTTAGTTTGGTCCTAAGGGTTTCTATCTCACTCTTGATGGTTTTGGGAATAATCTGGATTGGGTTGGTTTTCACCTCACCTAGTAATGCTATCGATAGATTGCCTTTTGGTAATGAGGTTAATTGTTGTAATGCACAAGGTAGAAATGCAATGATTCAAGTGGTTCTCACTTTTTTTTGGGATAACTTTCAAGAGTTTAAATTTTAATGGTACTATAGTTGTAGTTAAAGGAGAGAGAGAGAAGGTGATACATATAAAAAAAAGAAGAAAATAGGGGGAAGAAGAAGCGATGAAAACCATGATCTAACAAAATATACGATTTTTTTCCAACAAAAATATTAGTGAAGTTTTTAAAAATTACCAAACATCGAGAGAGAATTGATCCATCAATTCCAAAGAGACAAGTTGCTCCAAAGTCCAACTCCACACGCAAGGGATTGATGTTGGAGGTGCAAGCATCAATGAATGGCGTAACCGTTGATTGAAGCTCTTGCAACTAGTTAGGGTCCAATGGGATACAGGGTGGGTTTCTTGATTACTCTGATACCAAACTGATGTAAAACAAGGTAGAGAAATAGAGAGAGAGAGAGAGAGAGAGAGAGAGAGAGAGTAAAAGAGGAGTGAGATTAGAGATTAAAGAGGTGAGCAAGAGAGGAATGAGATTAGAGTTTAGAGAGGAGAGAGAGAGGAGTCAAATTAGAGATTAGAGAGGAGAGAGAGATTAGAAGAGAGAAGATGCAGTTCTTTTTCATTCAAATTTGAAGTATTTGATCCATTGACAAGCCCCACTATTGATAGGGGTTTAGGAGCCTCAATACAATAATTGTAGTTAATGATACCCAAGAGTAATCTCCTAGGAAACTTTGTTGCTTTTTGGTGCTTAAATTTTACATCACTCTTTTGGCAGATCCTTCTGTACCATTAATTTGTATTATTAGCTAGTAATTATTGACTTTCAGGCTCACATTTAACTGACAGCCGCTTGTAGAACTTTATCAAAATTTCCATGAAGTCTTTGTGATATTGAATTATGCCTCTATAATCAACCCCCTATTGATGGGAAAAGGTGTGGTTTATGATAATGAATATGATTATGCTTTGTGCGATGCCAATTTCCAAATTAAGAACAAATCATCATATTTCAAGTATGGAGCTGATCAAAATTGAGAACTTTTGTGGGAAAGAATTTGAATTTTAACTCTAGTAGGTTGAATTTTTAGATGCCTTCTGAAAGGTAAGTCAAAAATCAATCAGAGATCTAGTTGTCAGTACTGTGTCATCCACAGTTTTTACCAATGATCATATATCTGAGCTTTAATACATTCTCTCAAGCTATAGCTTTTGGTATTTAAGAACCATATATCATTTGAATGCCAATACAGTTGCTAGCACATTCTCTCAAGTTATAATTCTTGGTATTTAAGAATTATAGATCATTTTCATGCCAGTACAGATGCTCTTTATAGCAGCTATTTTTTATGGAATTATGAACTTGCAACTTCTAGTTTCCTACTATTGGGTGACCCAGTAGATCTGCAATCTTCAGTCTTCATTGAAAATTGTTTATTTTATCTTCCAATTCTGCATATCTTATATTTGTATTTGCAATGATCATTTGCAACTGAGTTGTTTCTTTGCTCTCCAAAAGCTCCACTACATGGCTTTGCATTTTGGTTTGATGTTGTCTTCAATGGACCTGCAAATTATTCTTCCAATCACCATCTACAACCTCCGCTGGGCAGTCTGGTTGACCAACAAACACATGGTTCTAGTCAGAATAAGAAGAGAATAAAATCTGATGAAGGAATTGTACTTTCCACTGCACCAGAAGATGCTCCGACTCACTGGCAGCAGGTACTTCATATAATTTTCTATTTAATCTAATTTAAGGGCATATTCTATATTTTAATTTAATATTTTTTTTACATACAGGTTTGAACCATCTGATTCTGTTTTTTTGATAGTCATGATTGAATTTTTTCTTTCAGACTCTGTTGTATTTATACGATCCAATTGAGTTGCAGCAAGATCAGAAAATTGAAGGTTCTGTAACATTGTCCCAGAGCAAAGAGAATGCACGGTTCTTAAATATTCATCTGGAATACTCGTAAGTTTTAAGATGAAATTCTGTCTAGAGCATTTGATACTTGATATCTTAGCAAGCTAAAATTGTTTTTTTTTTTTTTTTTTTTTTTTTTTTTTATCTGGTTATGCTTCCACAGTTCTGGCGGACGATCATTCGTGAAAGAGTCTGTTATGCGGTGATACAGTTTTAATTTTTCATTAGAAGGTTCCTACTTTTTCTAACTGTCAGCCCTTGTGAAATTTTTATCTTCATGGGGCTAAAGACTACTATAATCAGAACAAGGGTAAAGAGTGTGTTGCTGCATACGAGATTCCATCACTAGATCAACACTTGCGTGAGGCATCGGCTTCTTTGTGGTGATGTAGAAATGACAACCGTAACAGTGTTTGTAGTTTGATGATTTCAATTGTAAGAAGTGGATTCCTTAACTGCATGCCAATTCAGCTTGTCAAATTCTTTCTTTGGGAGTTTTACCAGGGCCAACATGATTCAATTGAACACCTTTATCATGACAAAGGTAATTGTTCTTCACTCTAGGATACGTTCTCTTCAATATTTGGCTTCTTGTTAATTGTTAAATCGACGAGAAAAACTTTTTTTCAGTATGCAAAAAAATTCACATACTCTATGAACTAATACAAGAAGCTAGAGACTTGGACCGCTTTCTAGAGATCAAAGCTGGTTTCCTCTCAGCCAGTCTTTAACTGTTCAAATACAAAGTGCAGACCAAGGTCCGTCCATTCTCAACATGCTCTAAAGCAAGCATGTAGAGAAGGTTGTATGTGAGCAGCATGAGGCTTTATATTTCTTGCAAGCTTATCAGCCTCATGGATACCACCAATAGGATTCAAGAATAGGAACTAAAAAATAAGGATGAAACTATAAACAGCTCGTATTAATTATTTGAGTTGCAAAATTTAGAATAAGATTGGTGTGCGTTAAAGTGTCCTACCAATTAATTTATTTGCAAGATGATTACGGAAGTTTTTCTTGATTCGTGGTTCTTGTGCAAGTTGACTATTCTCCATGCAACCCTCGAAGTGTATCTTTTCTTGTTTAACGTGTCTTGCGAGATAATTTTAGTGTATTCTTTTCTTGGTTGTTGCTACCATTATTATGGCCTACTTTGCATAACATTACATGATGGTACAATTGGTTTTTTTTTAATTATTGAAAATGTTTGACAAAATTACTTATATATTCATAAATGTCATTGTAGTGCATCTTCGTTCATTAACTTAAAATACCCTTCGAAATTGTTACATGTATTTCTCCAAATTGATTATCTTTTAATTATATAAATTTATAATTGATTTTTGGGTGAAAGCATTAAAGAGTATTTTAGTTATGTTAAATCTGACTTTGCTATACGAAGGTTAACAGGAGTGACATATATGACAGATTAAAAATTCGAAGACAATGTATCCGAGGTTTAAATATGTGAACGACTGATTCCCTGCTCACTACTGAATCGTAGGGAGGGGGCCCAGCAATCATGATATAGCACCACTGTTTCCTGTCCGGGGCAAGGCACGTTAAATCAACATTATCAATACGACCAGATCTAGCCGAGAGACCTAATTGCCGATCCCTGTGGGGTCGCTACCTCCATTTGCTCGGTTTTTATCACCTTATCCACCCTCAAATCTCACTTCTCGCCCTCATGTAAAGCCAGTCTCTTCCCAGATCATTGCGACTGCGCAGTCCAATGGCTCTTGAGGGCTCCTCTTTCTTTTCCTCGGCCCTCTCCGCTGTCCACAAGGAGGTAGAGTTTGGAGTCTCCTCCATCTGCACTGGGTCGTCAACATCTTCTTTTCCGGTTCGTGTAGGGGAAGGCCAATGGCGGCGTCAAGGACTCTGCTTTCTTTGGAATATCAATTACTGACCATATGAAATCAGACATGAGCTTGTCGGTACTGGGGAGTGATTAGCTTCATACCGGCACTGGACTCGACCACGGGGTTATTGCATCATAGGTTTACAAAGTCAAAAAATCTAATCTTGTTCAATGATGAGGCGGATAAAATTGTTGAATTTTTCTGCCTCAACATAATACTTGATGAAATTTTATATGCAACGAGTGTCTTTGGGCTAGCAGAGACCAAATGTTTCGGTTGGAGTGCCGAGAGCTCAGGCAGCAGTCACAACCCCGGCAATCAAACAAACCACTAAAGGGAAGAAGACAATAAGAAAAGGCAATGTGGTAGTCACAGGAGCCTCTTCCGGCCTGGGACTTGCCACCGCCAAGGCACTGGCGGAGACTATCAAGTGGAACGTGATCATGGCGTGCCGTGACTTCCTTAAGGCTGAGAAAGGTCGCCAAGTTCGCCGGCATGTTCGACGAGAACTACGCGGTTATGCACCTCGACCTCGAGTGGTTGGACAGCGTCCGCCAGTTCGTGAAGAGCTTTCGGCGGCAATCCGAAACGCCGCTCGATGGGCTTGTCTGCAATGCTGCGGTCTAGTCCCCTACTGTCAGGGAGCTCTTCGAGGACTTGAATGCTTCATTACCCCTCGAACCGTCTCATCATCGTCGGGCCGATAACAGGCATGCAACGGATGGTGTCAACACTGCAAATCCAATTACGGTACTGGCTCAAGCTTGCTACGTTTCTCGTGTGATGAACAGGGAATACAAACACTTTGGCCGGGAACGTGTCGCCGAACGCGAACTTAGGCGACCTCCGGGAGCTCGCAGGGGGATTCAACGGGCTGAGTAGTTCGGCCATGATCGACGGCGGGGAGTTCGACGGAGCGAAGGCGTTCAAGGACAGCAAGGTCTGCAACACACATCACCAAAGGTTTCGTGAGCACATCGCCTTGTTCAGGCTCCTCCCCTCCCTTCCAAAAGCAAAAGTACATCACCAAATAAGACTTGCACAGGTATGATGCATTAACCTCTTGATAGCCAAGTACGTGTGGAGCTTTGACTGGGTTGGGTTCACGTGGTGAGCGATCCAAGCTTCCATGTGAGAAATAAAACTTTCGAAAACTATATGCTAGATTGAAATTTAGTATCTTAAAAAGAAATCATTTGTACCTTTTGAATATAATAATTAATAAGAAACTTTATCATCAAGAAACACCTCTATCGTCACAAAGGAACTATGTCGTTGTAGCTTACTGGATATCTAATAAATCCTTGAATTATTAAATTATATGGATGATATCTAATAAGAACTAATGAGAGATTATTAGATAGATATCTATTAATATAAAAGGCTTAAGTAGTTAGATGAAGATCCAATACCCAATAGGGTAGGATCCATTAGGGTTAAATTAATAGGGGGCCTTTGTAAATACGAGAGAACCAAAAGTCATAGGATAGGCTTATTGGTTGCCACCTCCTATTCTTCTCTCCCCTTCTCCTCCTCAAATAGCAGGTGTGGAGATTTGGACAGTGATTTGAGGAGCATCTTTGTAACCCCTGCCGCGTGGATCTTCGTTAGAGAGGAGGATGCTTTCCTTCATCCTCTCCCACAGATTTGCAAGAATATAGGGATATACGATCTCCCTAAGTAACACAACTATCTCACACGTGATTTTCAGTTTCGTGAGTTTTTGCGTACTAATCTTCGTACGACAATGAACACATTTTGAGAAATTTATGATTTTATTTTATGTTCTTCCGCTGTACATAAGAAAAGGGGGGGGGGGTGAATTAGTGCA
>NW_008991502.1:327665-340240 GCF_000313855.2 Musa acuminata subsp. malaccensis
GTCATGGTAGCAAGGAAGTTAGGGCAGCGTTGCCGATAGTATCAATGACGAAGGGGTGGTCCGTTGGTAGGGAGACGGCGCTAGTGGTCCTTCTCGCTCGAGCGAGATGGGGAAGCGAGGAGGAGAGGTCGCTGGCTGGGGGGGCAGTGGCGGTGTTGGTCGATCGGCCAGGAAACAATGCCGACAGTGGGAAGGAGGCAACAAGGGTCACTGTAGGGCGCAGCCTGCCGGAGAGCAGGGGCGACGGTGGGGAAGAAGGGAAGTAGGGAACCCTTCTTGGTGGCCGCCGGGGTAACAACCCTTTTTCCTTTTTTTTTTTTTTTGAATAGTTACGTTGCAGCGAGAACGCCAAGGATCATTACTCTGATACTAAATGATAAGACCCTAAAGTCTTATCGTAAAAAAGAAAAAGAAAAAGGGGATGATCACTTCGAGGGGATCGGTCTCCTTGATCGCTTCGAGGGGATCGGCTTCCTAGGGTTTCTCAAAAGACAGAATAGTATTTTTCATAGATAACTGAAAAGAAGCAGTTACATCCCTAATTATAGAGTTCCGACTTTAACTAAACTAAACAAACTTAATAAATATGTAAAAAATAAAATTAAAGCATAGAAAATAAAAGGAAAAATAAAAGGATCCTAATAGCACATTCTCCGAGACTATATCAGGTGGTGGTACCGCCTAAACATAGTCTCCGAGAGACTGTCAAGCGGTGGTACCACAAAGTGACAGGGTGCCAGGCGATGGTACCGCCCTATCAAGCGGTGGTACCGTCTAGTGTCAGAAAGCACTAGCGATGGTACTGCCAGTACTCGGAAGACCCGGGATGAGATATTTTTAGGCTCTAAGTTTGAATCCACTTGAGGCCTATAAAAGTGGTAAAACGCTATAGTAATCACTGGAGAAATCTCTTCCTCTGAGTTCTAAGTTTAGAATTGTATTTAGAGAGGAGTGTGTGCTTGTAAATATTGTCTCCTAAACCTATGAAAAGGAGAAGAGGGTTGTAAAAGGGTAGTTGGTCTTTGCCCGTTGAAGGAATACCGTTAGTGGATGCTGGTGGCCTCGATGGAAGAGGAATCGGGAGTGGATGTAGGTCACGATGACCAAATGACTATAAACTCGATTTGCATTTCTTTTGAGCAATTTACTTTAACTACAAACTTCCTTACTTGCTATACTCTTCCGTATGCTTTCAATTTAAGCATCTTTACGAAATAGGTTTTTATCGTATGAAGATTTTTGAACCGACGACTTTTATCCGCTGCACTAATTCACTCCCTCTCTTAGTGTCGATTCGTTCCTAATAGTTGGTATCAGAACCACGTTATTTCTCATTTGGTTTAACACCCAAGAAAAATAACTCTTATTAAATTTCATAAGGGTTTTTCTATCATTCGTCCTTCCATGTTCAGACTACATTTACTGAAAAACTCGGATGAGAGTTTTCTTACTTTTTATAGATTTAAATTTATGAAATACTATTTAAAATAATTTTAAAAAATTTTCTACTCTAATAAAAGAATGGAATGATTTGAAGAACAACAGGTAAATACAAAGAACATCAACTGACCAAGATTACTAGTGCCAATATTTAACCTTATCAACAGCTACAGATCAGTTGGTCTTCCATCGTTATCTAGCATGTGTTATGTATCTAATAAATTCTGGTTGGACATTCTACCATAATCCATTACTCTGATGAAATTATCTCCCATGTTCCACATGTGAGAGCTTCTAGCCACCTAGTTATCATCTTTGTCTTTTGTCAAATGAAAAATCAACGGAAATCACACTGCTTACATGACCATCAGTCTCATGTGTCATTTGCAGCTCTGATGAACCTCCATATTCTTTCATCTCTTGTTCTTCTTTCATTAATCCTTTTGATGTTGCGGGCTTTCTGTAGTGGGAAAATGATTCGTCAAATGAATGATGGGGTGGTGGGGTCAACTCCTCGGGATCATATTGGTCATCGTCCATGGTGAATTTCTTGGGAGAGTTTTGCAGACTCTCGGCCTCATTATGATGATACTGTAAGACGTGAAGTGGTGATAAGCGATGGGTTGGAGTAGCTGGCCTGCTTGTAGACAAAGAAGGCGTCACACTTGCAGACCTCCTGTTCTCTTTCAAGCGCTTCCTTGCAGTGTGATGCCACTTTCTTAGAGCAGTTGCTACTCTCTCATTAAAGATGGTAGGTTTCAGATTAGACCCCATCTGTATAAGATACAACAATTGTATGTTTTTCAGACTACATATGTAGGATGTTCTTTCTCTTCTTTTTTTTTTTCGAAAAGCATGTTTGATTATGTAATATACCTGTGTTACCAGTGCATAGAGAGGTAGTGTAACATAGCTACATAGGACCTGTATGAGAACACTGGAAAAAAAAGATGCGCAAGTTAGAACTATTGGGTTGTATTGAATGTGTATCACAGTTTAATGAGAATATTTATAAATTTGGCATCAATCGAATACTGAAATAATGTACAGTGCTCAGATCAAAAGCTTCGGGAATTAATCTTCTATAGTCTGAACAACTTTTTATCTCATATTTTATCGTACCTAGGATGAGGACAATATACCAAAGAGAATTTTTTGGTTTGTTGTTGGTTCGCTTCATTTCGGTTTAAATCCTTTAAAAAGCGATGCTCATTGTAAGATGTGTATTAGCTAACTCTACTGTTATTTGGCAAAAAGTGCAAGGTTTTTTTTTTTTCCCCAAATAAGCACACACTAGCAAATTTTCTCTAATGCATAAGTAGTATTTTCGCATGTAGAATTTTTTTTAGAAAACTGAACTGCATAGTTTTGCATGTCGACTATATCACGTCATCGCATTGCATTTGTTTGTAAATTCATATATAGCTGGTTATTGCTTGGACAAAACAACTGCAAGAAAAGAGTAGGAAAACTAACCCCATGGAGATTCGAATAACTATGTCTTCTATACTTTTGTGGAAGCATGAAGGGTAGCCAAACTCGTACTGCAAATGATTCCAAGTATCAATAACGTCAAATTAAGTTATCATTTTAATTTGCTATCTACGAAAGTTTGGTCAAGGTTATGGATGATAAGTCTTCTTTTTTTCTTTTTTTTTTCTCACCCAACTCCAGGCAAAGAAGGCGAGCTGAAATGCATTCTGCAAAGGAGAAAGTGTTGAATTACGCTACAATTATAGTTATTTAGAAAATTTTGATTTAATAAAAATTACCTGAAATAGGACAAAATGAATTAGAAAGAGTAGAAGGCCTGGGCGGTTGAACCAGAAGAGTTTGTCTCCAGGACGAACAACTGGGACACCCTTAACAACATCCCCACGTTCCATAATTTGTATAGCCATCTTTGTAATTATGACTTGAAGTTTTGTTCCAACCATGAGAACTATCTGCAAATATACTTACTATTGATAAACAGTTTATCATAATTTTGTACTAACTCAGTAAAATGTACTTACTATTGAATTATCTTCCGATCGTCATGTCATAGTTCATGGCATGCTGAGAAGATCACATGCTTTTTTTTAACTGATTTGCCTATGATTTGTTTAATCATGTTCCATAGCTGAGATTAAGCTAACACTTGATAGGATGCTCGTATACATCACCAGATAAATTTTTTATTTCTTATTCACAGTAACATATACTTTGGTACAAAACTTTCATAAGCATTGAGGACTGACATTTACTGACATGCTAAGATCATGTGCAAGTGTTTCCGTAATTGAGAAAAAGTAATGACTTCACAGGAAGTAGAAGTGAAAGTTAGTGTTGGAGAATGCAATTTAGACTTACAATCAAAGGGATAAATGGCAGCCATAAAGAGGAACGCCAACCTGAGAACATATAACAACCATTGAACTGTCATCTCTGTGCACATAATATCATAGGCAGAATTCGGAAACAGGAAATGTCAATACATACCATGTGTATTAAATAGCAGGAAGCATACTGCAATGAACCATATTGTGGGGCTACAAATATTAAAATGAAGAAGAAGAATAAGAAGAAAAAAGAAACCAAGCCGATGAAACAAACAACTGAAAATTTTGAAGGTGTTGGCATTAATGCACATTCTAATGGCGACTTAATTTTGGTGGGGAGCATATAAATCAATCGTCATACCTTATCCCAACTACAACTTTAAAATCCTCTTCAAGCGACCGCTTTATATACTTCTGAAAGTTAAACTTGCTTGAACTTTGCGGCGCCAAGTGTGCCTGAGATTCTTGTAGTGTGAATTTGCAGCTTGTGTAGCTAAGGCAAGTACTATGTTGTTGATAGAACCAATGACTAGTTACTTACTATGATGAACCCATGTCGTAGCGTCAAATAATCAACTTTAGAAACTGAGCTCACAAATTGTCTGATAAAGCAGACCTGTTGCAAAAGATGGTCAAACAAATGGTCAATATAAGGAACATAATGGAGTGTTTTTTTCTTTCTTACATTTTATCTTCCTTCATGATATTACAAGCAAAGAGGAAGATCAGCCCACGGTAAGTGACACAGATTATTGGTTTCAAAACAAGGAAATTGTTGATATTTAAGGCTCCTTATGTCATCTAATCTTTCTCTCTTCTTGATCATTCATTATCTACAAGCACTGCTTTCTCTTCCATTTTAACTGCTGCTAGACATTTTTTATTTTTGGTGTAAGAAACAACAATCTATTTTCCTAGAAAGAGCTAATGATCAGCATAGCATTATTTAATGAGTCTATCCTATCCTACTAGAACATTACTGGAGTTCCCTGATATGCTACTAGTGCAGGTTTCGTACAAAGTAAAACAGGATGTACTGGATTTAGATCTTACAATCCAGACGAGAACATGCGACTTGCTCCAGAAATTCAAGTGCCGACGGCCAAATGATGTATCCCTTGCAAATCTAAACCTGTCAGGATCTGTTTAAATATTTTGGACAGAGTTGCAACACATTCATCAGTGCTATTCAAGTGCAATGCAATACAATACATCAACAACACAAAGCAACATGTAGAGGCATACTAATGTACCATGAGAGAATTGGTATTCGGCTGTTTCAGTCTCTAATTCCCATGATTTCCACCTTCTCATCTGTATTGTATGTGGTACATGCATCGCCCATAACATATATAAGTTGATGTTTGTTATGAATCAAGTTCAAGCCATTGTATTAATTAAACACTGCAGTCCGTACCTTCAGTCTACCCAGAGCCATGGTGACCACGCAGTAAAGGATGTGGGAGACGGCCAAGGCAAAAATGAAAATGTGAAGCTGATTGATGCCTTCGGTGGAAATGAAAGGAACTTTTCCCTGTATGATTTGGCATCGAGATGTTAGGAAACTTTATTGGAAGCTTTTGAAATCAGAGACATCAAGACCCGATGGCGAGCAGACTGATCTCGATAGCATATCACTATTGGCTTAGTGAGGTGGAACTTTATGATAGGAAAAGGCTTAAGATTGAACTAATCAATTATGGTAGAGAACGTTTGTACGGTTTGACGAAACTTCAGGTGGGGAGATAATTAAGTCAAGTATATTAATTATGAATGTTCAAAGATGCCAAGTTCACTCATTTTGTCATTTGATTTTCTTTTTTAAATCTATCATCAATGTTGACAGAGGATGAAAGGAGGTTTCTTGCCTTGGCTGAACATTTGTCTGTTGACCCTCCTCCAACTAAAATGCGTCGGAATCTGTCCGTGGAGTCAGCACTTTGCAGAAGCCTTCGTCCGTTGTTGTTTTCGTTTGAATCCTCGGACCGGTGCTCGTCATCGCCTGCGATGACAGCCTCTTCCGAGGCCTTACATGGGTGCCATGAATTGCCAACACTCTCGGACACACATATCTCTGATATGAGGTTTTGGCTCACAGTAAGAAGCAAGGATATGAAGCCCAGCAGCATCAATTCTGTAAGACAAATAAACTATGTTGCATCAATTTCTCTTTCTCTTGTTCCATTGGTAGTTGTTATGTCAACACTAACGAAGGTAGGTAATTAATGTAGAACCACAAACCAGATTTGATCTTTTCTAGTGCTTCATATAGTGCGCTTTTGTGATGCTTTCTTAACCACTGCAGGAGGCCAGTTTAGCTATTGCTGATGATGCATCCAACCAGCATGCACAAATTGTTGGGACATGAAACAAACTTGCCTTGCCAATACGGTGGATGATTTGCTCGATGATGATCGAGAGGATGACAAGAACCAAGCAAACTGCGGCGACTGCCCACGTCGGAGTCTCCACCAACGATCGACTACTACTGCCATTACCACCACCGCCGGCCATGGGCGCGTACCCTTCGATCCCAAGAACAAATGTTAGGGATAGTATGGAAAATATGATTTCTACAATCGACAAAAAGGTGAAGAAGATATATAGACATCGAGGGAGAGATGATGATTTCGGATGGCTTCTTTTTTGTTTTCTTTTGCTTTTTTCCTTTACAAGCCTTCATCGTTTCTATCATGTCATAAATATAGGTGAGAAGGCTCGGTATGCTTACGTACTTGGCGGCGGCTAGGTGAGAAGGGCCGGTTTGCTTATGTGTTTGTCGGCGCCTAGAATCATTTAATACCAATCTCTTCAAGTCATATATTACGGCTATAAACCCTGATGTAACTTAACAGGATCGACTGTCCTATGGACCCTCTAAAGCTGTCTAATGGATCTCTGCAGATAACATTAAAG
This sequence comes from Musa acuminata subsp. malaccensis, assembly GCF_000313855.2. Classification (NCBI taxonomy): domain Eukaryota; kingdom Viridiplantae; phylum Streptophyta; class Magnoliopsida; order Zingiberales; family Musaceae; genus Musa; species Musa acuminata. Next base: position 334,343 of record NW_008991502.1, read on the forward strand.
CAGCTTGTAGATCCTTTAGGTTATATCTTCTAAATAGGATTTTTGTTATGCAAGAAAGTGATTGTTGTAAATTCTATTCGAAGTAATTGTAATGTAACAGCTACAAATAGTTTCAATCTATATATATATATATATATATATATATATATATATATATATTCAACATTGTTCTGAATAATGACATAAGCATGATATGGACATCACCTGACAATAATGTGGTCGCAACTTGGATGACACTCATTACCACATAGCGTGTACATCACTTTTCATCATCTTGGTTTGCATACAAGTAATTTTTTTTTCTTTTCCCTTTTTTGACATGTATAGTAGTATTTTAACTAAATATTTTATTGGACTGAACATGGGTTATAGCTGATGACAACTAGCATCTAGGCTAAAAGGGTGGAAAGACTTTCTTTAAGTTTGTAAGAACAATCTAAGTGATTACAACTTTCGAGGGCTTATAATATATTTCAGTATGGTACAACAAATTTTCCTTTTGTCGTTTTCTCTGTTCTTCTGTGTCGTCGACTAAGAACAACTCTCAACGTTCCTCATTTAATTTCTATCACTTCCTTTTTCTACTTTTTCAATGTCGATCTAAACGTGATACGTGTGTGAATCTGACTGCAGAACTATTCTTAGCCTACAGGTCAAACTTTGTCCCCTGAATTTTCAATATATAAATATTTGTCCGTAAGTACAGATCAATGATTCCTCCCTCAAGTCGATTCTATGTGCGATAAACATGTGGAAGTAACCTTACTCATCTCGTATAAGCAGAACGATCGTCTTTTTTGATTTCATCTTCATGACACAATGATTGACACGCATGTGTCAATCTACATGTTGACATAAGAATAAGATATGGGCATACATATGGGTTTAGACTGATGCCAAGTCAACAGTACTTAACGAGGGCGTGAAAGTTAAGTCGATCACTCATTAATTAGGTTGAGTGAGAAATAAAACGACACAATTATTGACATGCATGTGTCAGTCTACATGTTGACATGAGAATAAGATATGAGCATGCATATGGGTTTAAACTGATGCAAGTCGACAGTACTTAACGAGGGCGTGAAATTTAAGTCGGTCACTCATTAATTAGGTCGAGTGAGAAATAAAATGAAAAAAGCAGCATGGGAAATTCTTGGATCGAGGAGGATTAGTTTTCTCTTAGAAATTGGTGAACAAGGAGTTGGTTTTTAATGACGATGTTTTCTTCCTTCTTTCCTAACTACATCGCCATCCTTTTTCTGGTTTTTTCCTGTTTGTCAACAAATTAGAACTTTCCAGCTGAAATGTCCAATATTCTCCCTTCGGGTAGATACAAAAGAAACTTCAAGTTATACGATGTGATGGTATTTTTTGTGTGTGTGACAGGTTGACTTGGATATATACATCATAAGGTGGATTGAATGGAGGAGAAAATGCAAAAGACGTACGTACACTCAATCTAAGCTATATTTTTCATTCATGCAACTGGACATCCAAGGGAATAAAAAGATTATTTATTTATTTATTTATTTATTTATTTATATTTCATAGGGAATATAAACAAATTAGGTTTATGCAGATGATACGTGGGATATTGACAATTCCAATTGTCAATTCCTCAATGCATGCCGTCTCACCCCATCTCTGGAAATTAAGGGCAATCAGTGACATGCATGGTCTGTGAAGAAAAATAAGAAACACAACAAGAAGTGTCGTCACACCTGCCCAAGTTTGCGTTGATTTCTAAACAAGGACAAGGAAGGCTTGGACTGGAAGACAAGTCAAAGGCTGCACACCATTAACCAGGAAATATCATTGGAGGAAGGTGCAAGTTTGAAGAATCAACTTCATGAGTCCGTCAAAATACCCCAACTTCCTCCCATGTTTTATAAAATTCTGTATGCTGATTCTTTTCCTAATTTGATGTCAGATGCACACCTCACAAAATTATAACTCTCTTTCTTTCTCTCTCATCTAACTAGGGTTTATTTAACCTGGACGAGGTGTTGTGTATTTTACCTATCTCGGTCCGGGAGTGAATCGAGATGAGGATCATATCATTCCGCTGGTGGTTAGGATTAGTGATCGCATCTTCACAAACAAGAATCTCAAGGATGCGTTTGATCTCCTTAAATCTAGTGCCACTGGCTGTCGTTGCCGATTACCCCATCCTCTAGTGCTTCTCCTCTTCTTCCTCTCTCCTCGCCTCTGCCCCCACCTCCTTCTTCTCCTCTTCTTCTTCCTCGAGCCCTCACCCTATGGTACCGAAGCACATGCTGATATACCATATGTCAGATACGAACCAAGTATATACTGATCCAACTAGAGACTGATGTAGGTCCAGTACTTGCTTCAGATCTAGCATGATTTAACAATGTTTGCAGACTCCAAAATAATTTAAGATAGATATAGGGATATGAGTTCGCTATGGCAGTGTACATTTGCTCTCCCCAAAAGCAAGGCTTGCTGTTAATCTTTCGTTTCATGTGCAGATCCCCAAACAAGGAGAGATGGTGTTTGTTTTTGCTTCTGCCATGGTATTCAAAGTTTGAAACTTACTTCTTGCCTCATAGATTAAGATAAAATAAGATCATTCATGTACCTATTTAACCTGATCTAGCTAACTATGTCCGCGTGCAGTTAACTTGCATTCATCGTCGTCGGCAAACTAAACCTTTGATGTACTAGTGCTCATTTTCTCTCTCTCCAAAAGCATGACTAGCGTTGCAGATCCTCAAGCAAGGACCAGACATTAAGAAACTTCCAGTGGCCATGTCTCAAGGCTTCTAACATCGAGAAACTTCCTGTTTGAGAGGTTCAGGTACGTTTTGTTGCTATTTAATATGATCTAACTATGTCTAAGAGATCTTTAGCTAACTACAGGGAAATGATTTTTACGGATCAGTGTTCATTTACTCTCTCCAAAAGCATGACTTGCCGTTGCATATCCTTAAACGAGAAGAGATGAAGCTTGTTTCTATTCACGTCAAAAGCCATGGGTATTCATAGTTTTACCCTTCATTAACCTCAAAAGAAAAAAGAACCAACATCCTTATCCTAGTGCAACAATATCAGCATAGCTTTAGTGGCGTACCTCAGTAGGTACGTGATGCAGTACTGGAACAGCAAGAGAGGGAACTTTCAGCTCCCAAGAGACTCTGCCCTCTCCCACCGGGAAATGAAACCAGTGGAGGATCTCAAACTGCAAAACCAGATATATATCGATGTACTCGTCAATATCAGATTGCTTGGCCTGTATGTATGTATATATAGGCTATAGGCGTAACTGATGACGACATGAGGAAGTCTGGAACAGATCTTCCCAGAGAAAAGTGAGGCCACTCGCACATTGTAGACTAATCAGACTCCAAGACTTGGAAGCCCACCATTTGTTTATGGAGCGTGGAACGAGTCAATTTGAAAAGGCTGGTGAGTACACACGATACATGTTGATTCCATGGCCTGCCTGGCACTAATGGCTCCATAAATAATTTCTGCTTTCTTCATGTGTTTGTGTGTGCATACGTTTGCAAGGTCGCAAGTCCAAGCACTTTGGTGTAGCTTGAAATGACCAGTTCAAACATCAATCTTCTGATGGTAAATGCTCCATCTGGACCATCTGATACAAAGGGAAGCTTAGTGTTTTATTGCATACATTTGGAGAGTCTTGGTGAAGGAGAAGGAGGAGGACAAGAAGAAGAAGTGATCAGACCTTTCGTTGAGGAAATAATCAGGATAGGCAAAAGCATTTCCAGCTAAGATGCCTCATACAATAAAATATACTGTCATCTGATAATTACACAACTCAAATGATCTTTATACAACTTGACAAGTACTAACAAAGAAGTAAAACGTGAATTGTTCCTTGTCACAACTTTCGCATGGATCGAATAAGCACAACACACAGCACAGAGCTCAATATATACTGTATCATCTGATTATGTGAGTGTAGCTTCCCTTCACCTTGAAGGACTGCGCGAAATGGTGCTTGCAGGTTTTGTGGTAGGATTCACCTCTCATAGCCTTTTGCTACACTAATTTAATTTAAAAATTAAATTATTAAATTATGAGTTAATTCAGATATATATCATTCAACTTTTTCGATATTTATGAATGTAAAACTATTTTTTTAGTCCTATTTTTAATCTCTCCTCATATATAAATATCTTTTAACAAAAATATATCTGATCAATTAGGAACAGTATGTATCATGCCAACCTTCTCCAAAGGATATACTGTTTTGTTGCAGCCGGCACATTTTGTCTTGGGTGCCAATAAACATGGCTGATAACTTGCTTGAACTCGAGACTTAAAAGATTAGTCATTTGTTTGCTATCTTCTACTGTAAAGGTTAGTTAGAATAATAATTAGCCAAGAATGGTGAAGAGAAGGGACATGGAGTTATTGTAACAATTCATTCTTCCCGCCGGATTTTGTACCTTAGCATCATAGAACCACCATCATCAAGCTATAAGGTGAAGGCAGAAATCCAACAAGAACATAATTCATGTAATATCCCTAATTGTACTTAAGGAAATGAAAATACATATAAATATCCCTAATTATAGGGATTAAATTATAAAAAATATAAAAAATCCTAGAAATGAGAGGTAGAGAGAGTGACGAGGGAAAATATTATTGACATCTTAGTCAGCTTGATATGGTTCTGACTCAAATACATAGGGTTATCCGAGTTACCTCCGAGGTAGACATATCAAGCTCCCGAGGTGCCACATGCGCGAAGATCAAGGTTGAAAAAGATTTTTCGATCCGATTCCTTTGACGCTCAAATTCGTAACCCCAAGTCTCTAGGTGCGAATGCAAGCGGTTAAAAAAGATAGGCCCTTTATGTTAAGAATGTATTTTTATACCTAGTCGTAGAGGGTAAAATATTTCATAGAATATTCTACGCGAATGATGAGGGAGAATACTATGTGAAATATTCTTTGGACTCTTGTCCACGTGGGCAAACGAATGGAAGCTGACTTGAAATCCACGTAACGATTATATATTAGATGATGATTAGCTGATAGTGTATTCTCTATTATTTGTACCCCTGCCTAAAGGCATGCTTTGGGGCTTTTGTAAATGTTGGGCTGGCAGCCCACAAATTCAGCCCATAGTGGGCTTGGGCAGCCCATAGCTCACCCCCTCTTAACCTAACCCTAATTAACATTAGGGGGGTGTGGTGGCTGCCTTTTGGAGACAGAAAAAGACATAAATAGGGCAGCAACATGGGAGAAGGAAACAACCACGGGATTCCAAAGAAAAGGAGGAAAACAAGGTCGAAAAGGAAGAGAAAGAAAGGGAAGAAGACAAGCACAACGTAGAGAAGCTATTCTAAATCATCTAGCAGTGTTCTCATCTCAAGTTAGATCAAATCTACAGTAGACTCTATTAGGATCGGAGCGGCACTAAGAGGGGGGGGGGTGAATTAGTGCAGCGGATTAAAACGTTGGTTTTGACAAATCTTTCGTACGATAAAAATCGAACTCGGAAGTGCTTAACTTGAAAGCGTATTCGCAATGTTGTGCAGCAAAGGTAATGAGGAGATAAAGCAAGTAAGAAGGTTTACAGTAATGTAAATAGCAGCAATGAAATGCAAACAGAGATTACGCCGATTTTAAAGTGGTTCGATCAAATGACCTACATCCACTTGCAAGACCCCTCTTCAATGAGGCTCCCACCTTCCACTAGCAAATCTCTTGAAATGGAAGGGTAAATACCCCTCTTACAACTTTTTACAAGCGATTCACTCTCTTACAGATTTTCAGCAAGAAAGAAGGAGGTGAACACTAGCAAATTGAAAACAAGACTAGCTAAGACTTTTCTAAGGCCTTTCTCTCAAACAATTGCTGCTAAAAAAAGTTGTAATCTCAACTGAGTATTTGGAGGGGT
>NW_008991502.1:357736-374472 GCF_000313855.2 Musa acuminata subsp. malaccensis
GGAGCAATGCAAAACTGGCTGGCCCCGAGGAACATAAAATTGCTATATGGCTTTCTGGGTTTAACAGGCTACTACTGCAAGTTTGTGAAAAACTATGGAGAGATCAGTGCACCACTTACTTCCTTACTGAAAAAAGATATCTTCCGATGGTCGGACAGAGCCTCCGCTGCCTTCGATAAACATAAGGCAGCCATGACGACGACGCCGGTGCTAACACTACCAGATTTCAACCGACCCTTCATTATTGAGGCCGACGCATCTGGAGTCGGAATTGGAGCCATTCTTATGCAAGATGGTCGACCACTCATATACACTAGCAAGACATTATCTCCCTCCCATCAAAATAAGTCAACATATGATAAGGAGATGCTCGCAATTATGCGCACAGCAACGAGGTGGAGACCCTGCTTGATTGGCCAACGATTTCAAATTAAAACCGACCATAAAAGCCTCAAGTACTTTTTAGAGTGAAAGATATCATCCCCTGAGCAGCAAAAATGGGTAACAAAACTTCTTGGATTTGATTATGATATAACTTACAAAAAGGGGAAAGAGAATGTTCTTGCAACTACCGAGCAAGTTGAAGTTTCGACCATTTCACTTCCGACCAGCGACTTTCTTAAGGATATTAAGATGGAATGGCAGGAAGATTCAGAGACTAGTAAGATTATAAAAAAATTAGAGGAATCACCAAGCCCCATGGCTCATTACAATTGGGACTCAAAAGAATTACACTATAAAGGACGCATTGTGCTTATGATAAATTCTACTTGCATCTTCACGAGCAGATTTTGGACAAAGTTATTCTATATGTAGGGTACTAAATTGAAAAGGAGTATGACATATCACCCACAAACCGACGGCCAGACGGAAGTTGTAAATAGGTGCTTGGAGACAGCCCAAAGCCACCCACCAAATATGACTACCCAAGGAGAACTTCAGACTCAGCCAAGTGCCATTATTGATTGATAGATCGTGACTCGACGACGACGACCCACTAATGAAGTTCTAATACAGTGGGCGAACCTACCAATAGAAGATGCCACTTGGGAGAACTATGACGACTTGAAGATCAAATTCCCAGAATTCATGAATCATCAGCCTCGAGGACAAGGCTGATTTGAAGAGGGTGGGTCTGTTAGGACTCTAGCTTGGAGAGTCCTAATTGAGAGGGACATTCATGTAAAACCTACCTATGCCGACCCCTATTAAAGAGGTGAAGAGGCCGGCTAGGGTTAGGAGGTTGTTTCTTAGAGAAGAATAAGGAGTTGTAAAGGAATAAGAGTCTTGAGTAGGAGTCCTATTAGGAGTTGGTTAGAAGTAGGAGTCTTGAGTAGGAGTCCTATTATGAGTTGGTTAGAAGTAGGAGTCTTAAATAAGAGTCCTATTAGGAGTTAGGGTTTAGAAGCCCTATAAATATTCATGTATTCCACCTCTTTTCATAAGCAATAGATGAATCTTTTCTACAGTCTTTGAGCAGCAACTTGGAGGGAGGAACCCCTATAGAGTTCCAAGGAGGCCGATCCCCTAAAGAGATCAACCCCAAATTTAGAATCTACAAGGGTTCTAACAGAGCAATGCAAAGCTAGTTGGTTCTCCTCTTGTAGGTCACTTCAAGTTGTGCTCAGAATAGAGTCCGTCAAGTGATGAGGAGAAGGAGAAAATGCAAAAGGTTCCTTATGCTTCAGCAGTTGGAAGTTTAATGTATGCAATGGTATGTACGAGGCTAGACATCGCATATGCAGTTGGTGTTACTAGCAGATTTCTTACAAATCCAGGCAAAGAGCACTATGCAATAGTGAAGTGGATTTTTAGATATCTCAAAGAGAGCTCTAAGGTTTGTTTAAGCTTTGGAGGTGGACCACATATGTTGACAGGTTACACAGATGCAGATATGGCAAGAGATATAGATATGAGAAAGTCTACTTTAGGTTATGTACTTACTTTTGCAAGGAGAGCTGTGTCATGGCAATCCAGGTTGCAAAGGTGTATTGCTCTCTCCACCACAGAAGCAAAATATATTGCTGCTACAGAGGTATGCAAAGAAATGTTATGGATGAAAGAATTCTTACAAGAATTGGGGCTAAAACAGAAAAATTATGTGGTGCATTGTGATAGCTAGAGTGCCATCCATTTGTGTAAGAACCCAATGTTTCATTCCAAGTCAAAGCATATAGATGTCAGATACCACTAGATTCGAAATATATTTGAAGAGAAGCAGTTGGAGCTTCAGAAAATTCACACAGATGACAACGGAGCAGACATGTTAACAAAAAACTTTACCAAAAGAAAGACAAGAGATATGGCGACAGCTGGTCGGCATGGCTTCACATTGAGGAGTCATGGGACAACCTCCCTTATGGGCTGAAGGGGGAGGTTGTTGGGCCGGCAGCCCACAAATTCAGCCCATAGTGGGCTTGGGCAGCCCACAGCTCACCCCCTCTTAACCTAACCCTAATTAACATGAGGGGGGGTGTGGTGGCTGCGTTTTGGAGGCAGAAAAAGGCATAAATAGGGCAACAACGTGGGAGAAGGAAACAACCATGGGATTCCAAAGAAAAGGAGAAAAACAAGGCAGAAAAGGAAGAGAAAGAAAGGGAAGAAGACAAGGACAATGCAGAGAGGCTATTCTCAATCATCTAACAGTGTTCTCATCTCAGGTTAGATCAAATCTACAGTAGACTCTTGCTGTGATTACTTGGGGAGGTTTTAGATATTGTAGGCAATGACGTGATCCTTGTATCCTAGTTATTCTCTTGTGATTGTTGCTAGGGTTTAGGGCAAGAGATTGAGATTTGTATATTTATTATTCTCATAGTGGATTATCTCTAGTTTGCCCCGTGGTTTTTACCCTTCACATTGAAGGGGTTTTCCACGTATATCTTGGTGTTCTATTTGATTGTGGTTCCATTTAATTCCGCTGCGTATTATGGTCTTCTAGTATTTGTTCATATACAAAGGTTATTCCTGTTTATATCCCCATCAGTAAAGGGGGCTCAAAGTGTGGCATTTAGTTTATCTGACATGAGAGCATTCGGGATCTCCTCTCATGGGTCGGGTTTTCCTAACTCGCATGCCTTGGGAATAGTTTGTCCTACGCTTCCATCATAGTAGATTTCTTCTTATGTAGTTCATGTTTTTTTGACTCGTGTGTTTTGGGTGTATTTTGCCCTATGCTTTTATCATGATAGATATTTCATGTAGGTCAAAATTTTTTGACTCATGCGTCTTTAGCATATTTTGCTTTGTGCCTCCATAGTAGCAAATCTCCTTACATGAGTCAGGTTTTCCTAACTCACGTGCCTTGAGAATATTTTTTGTGCCTATACCATGGCAAATCTCCTTATGTGGGTTCAGGTTTTTTAACTCATGCCTCGGGCATATTTTATTTTATATCTCCACCATGATATATCATACATGGGTTGGGTTCTCCTAACTCATTTTTTTTGACTTACATGGGTTGGGTTCTTCATGATAGATCTCCTTATGGAGGTCAAGTTTTCTTGACTTAACTACCATAAGCATATTTTACTTTGTGCCTCCATTATGGTGGATCTTCTTACATGAGTTAAGTTCTCTTAACTCAAGCGCCTCGAGCATATTTCGCTTTGTGCCTCTGCCATGGCGGATCTCTTTACGTGGGTTATGTTTTCTTAAGTCATGCACCTCAGATACATTTTACTTTGTGCCTCTATTGTGGTGGATTTTTCCTTATATGAGTTGGGTTTTTTTGACTCACATGCCTCGAGCACATTTTGCTTTGGGCCTTCGTTATGGTGGATCTCCTTAAGTGGGCCAAGTTCTCTTGACTAATGTGCCTCAGGCACATTTCACTTTGTGCCTCCACTATGGCAGATCTCCTTACATGGGTCAGGTTTTCTTGACTCATGTGGTTTGGGCATATTTTTCTTTATGCCTCCTCCATGACAGATTTCTTTTGATACGGGTTGGGTTTTTGATACTCATGCACATTGAGAATATTTTGCTTTGTGGCTCTACTATGGTGAATTGCTTTGCACGGGTCAGGTTTTCCCGACTCACATGTCTCAAGTATATTTTATTTTGTATCTTTATCATGGTATATTACTTTATATAGGTCAGATTTTCTAGACTCACACATCTCGAGTATATTTTACCTTGTGCCTTTTATTAGGAAATATCAGGGAGCATCACATGTGCAGCAAAAAATTAAAACAAAAACCATTCACAAATAGGAAGCATCGGATCGTTGAGAGATGATCGGGAGTATAAAAACTCAAACCCACAAAAGCGCATCAAGGGGTGAGACATTCTCACATAAAGGAACTCGTATATCCCCTAAAATCATAGATCCTGGCTCATCAGATGAAGAAGAACTCGCAAACTCCTCTTGAGCGAAAGTCCACATGGTGGATGATAGTGGTGATGCACCTCCTCATTGTGAACTATCTCCTCATGATGATGCTCATATAGGCAAATCTAGGGGCGACATCACATGCGCAGCGGAAGAATAGAAAACAAAATTCTCAAATTTCCCAAAAGGATGTTCGTCGTCGTACGAAGATTAGTGCATAAAAACCCGCAAAACTTAAATCTACATGTGAGATAGTGTTTTACCTAAGGAGATCGTATATCATTGAATTCCTATAGATCTGTATAAGAGAATGAAGGAGGTCAAGCGTTCTCCTCTCTAGCGATGATCCGCACAACAGGACTACGATGACGCTCCTCAAATCTCCACACTTGCTATCTAAGGAGGAGAAGGAGAGACGAGAATAGGAGGTGGCAACCAAAAAACCCTAGCCTATGGGCCTTTAGTTCCCTCCTATTTATATAGGTCCCTTGTCAACTTAACCCTAATGGATCCAGCCCTATTGAGTATTGGATCTCCAACTAACTACTCAAGCCTCTTAGATTAGTAGATCTCTATCTAATAATCTCTTATTCCTCTTATTGGATCTCATCCAAAGGATCCAATTATTCAGAGGCTTATTGGATATCCAATAAGATAGAGGCTCCGACGGATATCTCATATCCGAACCTCTATTAATCGCAATGCCTACCAAATGTGTGTGATCCTCTAGGCCTAATATCAAGCTAGCCGAGAGTCATACCTGTCAGAACTCCTTCTGACTCAATGAATTATTATCTCTATAATAATTTACTCGACTCATCGACTATAGATGTACTAGGCCACTATGCCACAATCCCCAAACGATACAGGGGAACCCAATCTATTAGACATATCTGTCCTTAGTTACTGTATATCTATAGTCTCTCATCCATCTAATATCCCAGAAACTACATACTAGGCATGGTGCTATCATGCTCATACGGTTTCTCCTCGAGTCTCACTATAATCAGATTTTCCGGAGAACTCTTTCTCTCTCAATCCGAACGACTTTGGCCAAGGATTTATCTGAGTAAGAACACATAGGATATTCCTCTCATGATATCGAGAGTGGATGATCCTCTATCGACACTTAATAGCCCTCGTAAGTTTGACTACCACTCCTAATGACCGATTGTACTAGATATTAAACTAGTCTAGTATCAAAGAGTGGAGTACTCATACAGGACATCCTTGATATCTTAAGTTTAAGAACCAAATACACTATTGGGACTACAGAATCACTATCTGATAATAAGATATCATTAATCATCTAGCATTCCGTGAGCAAATCAATCTGTGAACTCATTCTCCAATGAATACCTGCATTTGTAGCTCTAGTGTCCCCACATGAGCAACTATGAGACCAAATGCCTCTATCATATGAACAGGATACAACACACCAATCTGTCCGATTATCTCGATGTCTCTCTCGAGTAACCTATGATCGAGATTATTTAGGATCTGTGTTTAAAGGTGAATTAGTCTCATTATCGTGATCTCATCACAATCTGATTCTCATTGCTCAAATCTATGGACATCATAATATAGCAATACGCAAGATAAAGTGATAAAATACCAAATAATGATAATAAGCAAAAAGAGTAGATATCGAGTCACGTGCCATCACTCACGTGATTAGCTTGCAGGACATCTATGATTAGCAATCTCCCACTTGACCTAAATCCAATCACCTACGTGTTTGATGCCCATCAGACTTCTATGTTGCTCAAAGATAATCTGAGACAATGACTTCATTAATGGATCTGTGATATTATCTTTGGATAGAACTCTTTCCATTGCTACATCTCCTCGGGCTACGATCTCTCTAATAAGTGCTAGTCATAGGTGCCCTACATGTCAATCACGTGAGTGATGGCACGTGTGACTTGACACGTAGTCTTTTTATTTATTATATTTTGGCATTTATCATTTTATATTACTTATTACATATATATATATATATATATATATATATATATATATATATATATAGTGATGTCTTTGGATCTGTGCAATGGGAATCGAATCGTGATGTGATCACGATAATGAGATCGATTCGCCTTTAAACACATATCCTAAATAATCCCGCTCATATGTTACTCTTGAGGTTAATCGAGATAATCTGACATACTGGTATGTTGTATATTCGTCCATATGATGGATGCAGTTGGTCTCATAGCTCCTCTTGTGGGGACACTAGGGATACAATATAGGTGCTCATTAGGGAATGAGTTCACTAATTGATCCGCTTACAAAATACGGAATGGTTGATGATGCCTTATTGTTAAACAGCGATTTCATAGTCCTAGTGGTGTATCTGGTCCTTAGACTTGAGATAACAAGGATGTCTTGTATGAGTGCTCCACTCTTTGATACCAGACTTATGGGTTTAGATGTCCCAAATCTAGCATAGTCGGTCATCGGGAGTGGTAGCCAACCTTACAAGGATTATTGAGTATCGATAGATAATCATCCACTCTCGGTGTCATGAGAGGATATCCCATGTATTCTTGTTTAAACAAATCCCTGGCCAGGGTCATACAAATTAAGAGAGAAATAATTCTCTAAGAGAATCCGATTTGAGCGAGACTCGAGTGGAAACCATATGGGTCTGACAGCATCATGCCTGGTATACAGTCTCTAGAATATTAGATAGATGAGGAACTATAGGTATACGGTAACTAAGGATAGACAGGTCCAATGGATTGGATTCCCATGTATCGTTTGGGGACTATGGCGTAGTGGCCTAGTACATCTACAATCGCTGAGTCGAGTGAATTATTATGGAGATAATAATTCACTGAGCTAGAAGGAGTTCTAATAGATATGACTCTCGGCTAGCTTAATATTGGGCCTAGAGGATCACATATATATGGTAGGCATTACGATGAGTAAAGGTTCAAATATGAGATATCCGCCGAAGCCTCTATCTTATTGGGTATCCAATAAGCCTTTGAATTATTGGATCCTATGAATGAGATCCAATAAGAACCTATGAGAAATTATTGGATAGAGATCCACTAATCTAAGAGGCTTGGGTAGTTGGATGAAAATCCAATACCCAATAGGGTTGGATCCATTAGGGTTAAGTTAATAGGGGACCTCTATAAATAGGAGAGACTAAGTGGTTCATAGGCTAGAGTCTTTTTGGTTTGCCTCTCCTATTCTCTGTTAGGACTCTAGCTAGGAGAGTCCTAATTGAGAGATACATTCATGTAAAACCTACCTAAGCCGACTCCTATTAAAGAGGTGAAGAGGCCGGCTAGGGTTAGGAGGTTGTTTCTTAGAGAAGAATTAGGAGTTGTAAAGGAATAGGAGTCTTGAGTAGAAGTCCTATTAGGAGTTGGTTAGAAGTAGGAGTCTTGAGTAGGAGTCCTATTAGGAGTTAGGGTTTAAAAATCCTATAAATAGCCATGTATTCCTCCTCTTTTGATAAGCAATAGATGAATCTTTTCTGCAGCTTTTGAGCAGCAACTTGGAGGGAGGAACCCCTATAGAGCTCCAAGGAGGCCGATCCCCTAAAGAGATCAACCCCAAGTTTAGAATCTGCAAGGGTTCTAACATTCTCCTCCCCTTCTCCTCCTCAAAGTAGGCCTAGAGTTTTGAGGAGCGTTATCGCAGCCCTGCTATGTGGATCACCACTAGAGAGGATGATGCTTGACCTCCTTTACCCTCTCCTAGAGATCTGCAGGGATTCAGGGATATACGATCTCCCTAGGAAACATAATCTATCTTATACGCAGTTTTAAGTTTAATGAATTTTGTGCACCAATCTTCGCATGATGATGAACACATCTTTGAGAAATTGAGGATTTTGTTTTTCTGTTCTTCCGCTACGCATATGATGTTGCCTACTAGATTTCCTAACAATAAGCTAGAACCTCCTCAGAATACTTCTGATGAGACTCGAGTTCCTTCATTTGAGCAATCACCTCGTAGTTATAGCAATATAAAGGAATAAGCTTCTCACTACCCGACACGACTCCTAGGTCTATGATTAACTTCTTCATCGAGACTCTCTCTTTTACTGCCTTTGTCGTGGTAATGTACTCCGCCTCTGTGGTCAAGTTAGCAGTAGTATCTTGCTTGGAACTCTTCCAACATATTACTCCTCCATTATGGGTGAACACATACCTCGAATTTGACTTGCTATCATCGATATCAGATTGGAAACTCAAGCCCATAGAGCCTTCAACCCTAAGGCTACTACCTCCATATACCAGTAAAAGATCTTTAGTCTTTCTCAAGTACTTAAGGGCACACTTTACTGCTTTCTAGTGCTCCAAGCTTGGATATGCCTGATACCTATTTGTGACACTCAAAGCATGTGCTATATCAGGCCTGGTACATAGTATTGTATATATAATAGACCCTATCGCTGAGGCATAGGGTATCATATCTATGTTCACCTTTTTTTAGGAGTCATTGGGGACATACTCCTAGAAAGCAATATCCCATGTCTCAACGGTATGAGATATATCTTAGAATTTTCTACGTCATATGAATCCCTGGACAATGGTGTCTATATATCTGGACTAGGATAAGTCAAGCATCCTCTTAGATCTATCTCTATAGATTCAAATCCCTAAGATATAAGATGCTTCCCCTAAGTTCTTCATGGAGAAGTATCCAGATAACCAAGCCTTTACTGTGGATAACATTCCTATATTATTCCCAATAATCAGGATGTCATTCACATATAACACAAAGAAGGTGATAGTGCTCCCACTTACCTTCCTGTACACACAAGGCTCACCTTCGTTCTTAACAAAGTCATAAGATCTGATCACCTCATCAAATCTTATGTTCCAACTTTGGGAAGCTTACTTTATTCTATAGATAGACCTAAACAACCTGCATACTTTATCTGGACTATCCTTGGATATGAATCCCTTAGGCTGTATCATATATACCTCCTTCTCGAGGTTCCTTTTGAAAAACATAATTTTCATATCCATTTGCCAGGTCTCATAATCATAATGTGCTGCAATAGCCAATAGAATTTGAATAGATTTTAGCTTGGCTATGGGTGAGAAGTTTTCGTCATAGTCAATACCTTGCCTTTAATGATGCCCATTAGCCACTAGCCTTGCTTTATAGGTCTCTATTTTTCTATCTACTTTGATATTCTTCTTGAAGATCCATTTGCAATCAATGGGTACAATACCCTCAAGTGCATCAACTAGGTTCCAAACCTTGTTGGAGTACATAGAATCCATCTCAGAATTTATGGCATCTTGCCACTTCCCGGAGTCTATACTGATAATAGCCTCCTTGTAGTTTTGAGGATCAATATCCTCAGTATTCTCTCTCCTAATATATCACACATATCTCTCAAGAGGATGTGATATTTTGTCGGACCTATGTAAAGTCGAAACTTGTGTACTAGGTACCTGAATAGACTCAAGCTGTGGAATAATATTTAAGTAAGGTTCTCTAACCTTACTCAACTCTATCACGCTCCACTATCTCCACTAAGAATGTGTTACTTCTCAGGGAACACTGCTCTCTTGGCTACAAAGACTTTTTGGTCTACGAGGTGATAGAAATAATACCTATTAGTTTTCTTGGGGTATCCCATAAATATGCACCGTTACGTTCTGGATTCCAATTTGTTGGGGTTGGGTCTTTCAATGTGGGCAAGGCATCCCTAAATCTTAACAACCTTAAGATCGGACTTCTTCTCTTTCCATATCTCATATGGAGTAAATACCACCGACTTAGTTGGAATTCTCTTCAGAAAGTAAGCTGCAGTCTCTAGGGTGTATCCCCAAAACGAGATGGGGAGGTCGACGAAACTCATCATGGACCGCACCACATCTAACAGTGTTCGATTCCTCCTTTCAGATACATCCTTGAGTTGGGGTGTATAAAGAGGTGTTTACAACACTTGTCTAGGATACAACCATAGTATGTTTCGAACCACGATACCAAATTCATTTTGCTTGTTTCTAAAGACACGTTTAGTACTAATAACTAAATGGTCATTTAGTCTAGGAACAAGCTTCCACACTATTAGAATCAAGAGCGGCACTAAGGGGGGGGTGAATTAGTGCATTGGAAAACTTTTATGATTTCAGAAAATATTTTGTACGTTCGAAGGAAATCGATTCGAAAAGATAGTAACTTTAAAACGTATGAGATCATAAGTGTAGTTAAAGCAAGATGAGGAGAAGAAGCACTTTGCTATGAAATGATTTGCAGTTAAAGAAAATTGCTCAAAACGAAATGAAAACTCGATTTAGAGTGGTTCGGTCATTGTGACCTACATCCACTATCGGATTCCTCCTCTGATGAGGTCTCCGGCATCCACTAAAGGCCTTCCTTCGATAGGTGAAAACCAACCACCTTTTACAACGCTTTCTCCTTTTCACGGGTTTAGGAGAGAACCCTTACAAGTTCACATTCTCTTGAATGATCTCAAAACTTAGAAAGGGAGGAGGAGAACTCTAGCACTTGTTTACAACACTTGTACACCCCAATAACTCAAGATTATAATCACACTTTGGTGCCTTTTCATGCTAAAAAGGGTGAGATATTTATAGGCCCCAATGGCTTTCAAAAATGGAGGAAAAAAGTGTCATCCCAGATTTCCGGGGTACTGACGGTACCACCGCCATTACTGGGCGGTACTATCACCTAACATCTGACACTAGGTGGTACCATTGCCTGATAGAGCTCGGTGACCGAGCTTTGGTGGTACCACCCCTTGATAGTGGCGGTACCACCGCTAACAGTAATAACTGCTGGCGGTGCCACCACCCAAACCACCTGGGGTGCTATTTTCCAAGTGGTGCCACCGCCGACCAAGAATTCAACATCCTGGTTGGGCCTTGACTCCGACCCAAACCAGCCCAACTTTGAGCCCAGTTGGCTCCTAACAGAGTTAATGAGATTACCTCCAAAATCAACTCTAATTATCGTTCTAACTACGATTAAGGCAAGCATGGTTCGTCGATTTTTCACTTGGCGATCTTCCGACGAGCCTCCGGTGAACTCCCGACCAACTCTCGGCTAGTCTTCCGGCATGCTTCCGGTGATCTTCTGATGAGCTTTCGGTGAGTCTTCCAACGTGCTTCCATTGATCTCACTTTGAACTCTTGGCGAGCTCCCGGTATATCATCCGAGTCATCGACTCCGGCCCATCATCTGTTTTATGCCTTACTGTTATCGTAGTTAATCCTGCATATTTATCTCAACATATGGATTAGATCAAATAATATACCAATTGATTTCATCATCAAAATTTGAGATTCAACAATCTCTCCCTTTTTGATGATGACAACCAATTGGTTATGGAGTTAATCTTAACTCCCCCTATCTATATGCCATAATTGAGAAAAGATACTCTTGAATTTAATGCCTTTGAATTCAAGCATCAAATTGATAATTTAGACTTATTATCATCATGCACATCATGATTTACCAAATCTAAAGATGATACTACGTATTCGTCGGTATAAATGATGTCAAGACATGACATCCATTTTCGAGTAAGCATGTTATTGACAGAAATTTTCAGCATCAAGGTAAGCATGATATTGACAAAAATCAAGGTAAGCATGATATCGATAGAAATTTTTAGCATCAAGGTAAGCATGATATCGATAGAAATTTTCAGCATCAAGGTAAGCATGATATCATACTAATCATTTGAAGAGATAATAGAGAAATCAAAGCACAAAATTGTAATCATCAAAGTAAGTACCTTTTGAGTTTACAACATCAAGGTAAATAACATAGGATTACAACATCAAAGTAAGCAAAATAAAAGAAGGAGATTTCATCCATTTCTCCCTCTTTGTCATCAGCAAAAAATCATAATTAATTATTTAGGTGGTGGCCAGTCAAAATGTTGAAACAAGGTATTGAGTTGTTGATGAATCTGCTGTAGCTCAGTCAAAATTTGATCGTGGCATTGTTTAAGTCGATCTTGCCATTGTTCAAATCGATCCATCCAAGTCCCTATGTCGGTGATAGATGAAGGAGGTGCTTGCTCTACTAGAGGTGATTCCTCAAAGGGACCAGTTGGAGGAGATAGATTACCCCTAAAAATTAGTGTTTATGATTCTGGTTCAGGTTGGAGGGGATTAGTCCTTCTAGGCAGTCTAGTCCGTATACCATTTCTGAATGTACATCTCATCCATCGAAGTATATTTTTATTTATGATACTAAATTTATTTAATTTTATTACTTCTTCGTCAGGTGGAATGGCAATATCATAGGCATGGAGTATTCTTATGATTAAGCCACCATATGGAAGCATCATGTCCTTTTTTGATATTTCAATCATGTTTTGTTGGATTAGGTAACGAAAACAATTGTTATGTCACTTCATAATCCAATACACGGTACCTTGTTCCATTTGGCGTACTTCATCATGATGATATTGCTTTGGGAGAATGATACTTATCAAGATGTGATGAAGTATTTTGGTGCTTAAGGATAGTAAATGTTCATAGCTTTTTAGAAGAATCATTAAGTTAGGATTGCCCAAAATTGTTCCTAAGGCATAATAGTCTCAATTGTTTCATCATCTTATTATCCTCTAAAATAACACCCTTTTTCTTTTACCGGAATTCCTATGATGTTACAAATTAATATATCTGTAATGGGTATATGATGTCCTAATAGATAGGTAGATACCCTTTCTTCTTCGTCTACATGTAAATTGTTATAAAATAGCCTAACAAGTCTAGGGTAAATAGGTTCACTCATTTGAAGAATTGGGAGAATGTTTAGATTAGCAAACCATTGAATAGGTTCCAAATCAAATAATTCGTCTAAATCAATATATTTACTCCTATGAACATGTCTAAACTCTATTGATGGAAATTTTAGGGTATGTTGATTAGAATCAAAAAGTAGGGAGACATAATTTTCATCTAATCTCCTCTTCCCTTTGTCTCTGGAGGATCTTCTAGAAGCCATGAGACTAAATACATAAATGATGAGAGAGCTACACATAAGAGGCAAGATCTATTAATAAATTGAGAGAAGAGGTTTGAGAATTATCCTTGCAGTAATCTTCTTGAAAGGTTGAGATTGATCCTTGAATTTGAAGGAGAGGAGGGTTTCCTTGAGTTTCTAGAGGAGGATCAAGAAGAATGAGGGGTGGAGAGGTGTTTAGAGGTGTGAGGAAGGAGTTTAGGAGGCCTTGGGGTCGGTTCTACCACCGACCCTAAGTTGCTTTTTATGGGGCAGAGGTTGCGGGCGGTGTGCGCCAGCTGAGCGGTGCTACCGCTTGCCACCTGAGACAACCGACAATGCTACCTCCAGTTGAGCGGTGCCACCACCTTTAGGCAGCAAGCTGCTCACACTGGTGTGTGGTGCTATCACAGGTGATTCCAATTTTGTAAGATTTTTATTGTTGTGAAGCACACTACCTTATTTACTTCATCATATAAAATTTACATCATAGGAGGAGAAGATTCGTATTGAAGATTGTACGTTCATGATTCATCATATAAAATGCATACCATACTCAAACATTTGTATAGAACTAAAAAAAAAAACAAAATGCATACTATGATTTCATGATTTACCATATAAAATTTGTATGCAAACAATGTAACAACTCATATATAAAAATGCATATAGCTCATTGCGCATACTATAAGATCATGATTTAAGTGAGTGAAAAAGAAAGTCCGAAAATGAAATTTTAACAAATTCATGAATTCGGAGAGTTTAACATCCCTAATTCCCTTCTAATGAAGTCAAATTTTTCTTCATTTAAGGGTTTTGTAAAGATATCGGCTAATTGATATTTCATATCAATAAAATCTAATATTACATCATGATTATTAATAAGATCTCGTATAAAGTGATGCCTAATGTCAATGTGTTTAGTTCTAGAGTGTTGAATAGGATTTTTGGCCAAGCATATTGCACTAGCATTGTCACACTTTATAGGTATGTTTTTTTGGTCAATTCCATAATCCTTTAAAGTGTTTTTCATCCATATAACTTGAGCACAACATGCACCTGCAGCTATGTACTCAGCTTTGGTTGTAGATAATGCAATCGAGTTTTGTTTCTTGGAAGACCAAGAAACAAGTGCGTGTCCTAAAAATTGACACGTTCCGAATGTGTTTTTCATATCTAAACTACATTCAACAAAATCTGCATTAGCATAACCAAGCAATTCAAAGTTCTTAGATTTAGGATACCATAATCCTAGTTTAGGAGTTCTTTTACGTATCTAATTATCCTTTTAATAACTTTTAAATGAGATTGCTTAGGGTTAGATTGAAATCTAGCATAAAGTCCTACACTAAACATAATGTACGATCTAGTTGCGATGAGGTAATGCAAACTACCTATCATACTCCTATAAGCTTTTTGATCAAAGCTTTCTCCACTTTCGTCAATATCTAACTTAGTGGAGGTACTCATAGGAGTATTGATAGCCTTTGAACTATCCATGTTAAATCTTTTTAGTAAGTCTGAAGCATATTTTGTTTGATTAAGAAAAATACCATTGCTAAGTTGTTTAATTTGTAAGCTTAAAAAGAAGGTTAGTTCTCCCATTAGGCTCATTTCAAATTCTAGACTTATGCTTTTCGCAAATGATTCACATAAGGATTTATTTGTAGAACCAAAAATAATATCATCAACATAAATTTGAACAATAAGAAATTTATTTTCAAAATTTTTAATAAACAATGTAGTATCGACCTTGCCTTTAGAGAAATTATTATGAATTAGAAATAAGCTAAGTCTTTTATACCAAGCCCTTGGGGCTTGTTTCAATCCATAGAGAGCTTTAGTCAATTCAAACATATGATTAGAAAAATTATCATTCTCAAATCTAGGAGGTTGTTCAACATAAACTTTTTCGGAGATAAAGCAATTAAGAAAAACACTTTAAACATCCATTTAAAATAATTTAAAATTATTGCTACTAACATAAGCAAGGAGCATCCTTATGGCTTCTAATCGAGCTATAGGAGCAAAGGTTTCTTCATAATCGATACCTTCTTCTTGGTTGAAACCTTTGGTCACTAATCTAGCCTTGTTTCTAACCACGATACCAGATTCATCTTACTTGTTTCTAAAGACCCATTTAGTACCAATAACTAAATGGTCATTTGGCATAGGAACAAGCTTCTACACCTCATTTCTCTCAAATTGATTTAACTTATTTTGCATTATGATGACCCATGAATCATCTTTCAAGGCCTGATTAATGCATTTAGGTTCAATTTGGGAGAGAAAAGCGATGTTTGTACAAAAATTCTTAAGAGAGGAATGAGTTTGAACCCCTTTAGATGTGTCTCCTATGATTAGCTTCTTAGGATGAGCATCTACATACTTCCAATCCTTGGGAAAGGATGTTTTGGAAGTAGATGCATCCAAGTTGCTAGATAGCGAAGGGGTTTCATTTAAATTCAAAACATCAAAATTAACATCATCATCAAAATCATTTTTTTTAACTTTGAAAACTTCATTAAAAATAATATGAATAGATTCTTCTATAATTAAAGTTTTTTTATTAAAGATACAAAATGCTTTAGAAATAGAAGAATAGCCAAGAAAAATTTCTCCATCATATTTAGCATTAAATTTTTCAAAGGCATCTTTTTCATTCAAGATAAAACATTTACACCCAAAAACTTTAAAATATGAAACATAGGGTTTTTTGTTGTTCCACAACTCATAAGGAGTTTTGGTGAGTAAGGGTCTTACTAGAACTCTATTCATGATATAGCATGCCGTGTTTACAACTTCGGCCCAAAAATATTTGGATAGGCTATGTTCATTCAATATGGTTCTTGTCATTTCTTGTAAGTTTCTATTCTTTCTTTATACTATTCCATTTTGTTGAGGATTGCTTGGAGTAGAGAAGTTGTGGCTGTATCCATTAGATTCACAAAATTCTTGGAAATCACAATTTTGAAATTCACTACCGTGGTCACTTCAAATTGATGAAATCATAAAACCCTTTTCATTTTGAACAAGTTTATAAAACTTAAAGAAATAACTAAAGAAATCATTTTTGTGTGCTAAGAAATAAGTCCAAGTATATCTACTATAATCATCAATAATAACAAAGGCATACTTGCTACCTCCTAGGCTTGATGTAGCAATTGGTCCAAACAAGTCCATATGGATCAATTGTAATGGTCTAGAGGTGCTTATTTGATTCTTTGGTTTGAAACTACCTTTTATTTGTTTTCCTAGTTGACATGCATCACACACATTGTCTTTAACAAACTTAATGTAAGGAATTCCTCTCATAAGTTCTTTAGATAAAATATGAGAGATTAATTTCATGCTAGCATGACCTAATCTCCTATGCCAAAGCCAAGCATCGTCATTCAAGATCGAAAAACACATTTCATTGAAGAGAACATTAAAT
>NW_008991502.1:375229-385381 GCF_000313855.2 Musa acuminata subsp. malaccensis
TGATTCTTTGGTTTGAAACTACCTTTTATTTGTTTTCCTAGTTGACATGCATCACACACATTGTCTTTAACAAACTTAATGTAAGGAATTCCTCTCATAAGTTCTTTAGATAAAATATGAGAGATTAATTTCATGCTAGCATGACCTAATCTCCTATGCCAAAGCCAAGCATCGTCATTCAAGATCGAAAAACACATTTCATTGAAGAGAACATTAAATATTTTTGTATGGTTTTTCAATAATACAAGCATTAGATTCAAATTTAACAATATATCCTTTATCACAAAATTGACTAATGCTCAAGAGGTTATGCTTTAAGCCATCAACCAACAACACATCTTCAATAAAAAGGTTGGATTTGTTACCTATGGTTCTTTTGTCAATGATTTTACCCTTGTTATTGTCTCCGAAGGTGACATATCCTTCGTCTAGGCTAGTGAGCTTAGAGAATTGAGATGGATCTCCAATCATATGTCTCGAGCATCCACTATCCATCTCTTGCTCCTAGCTTATGATGGTACATTTTTCTTAAAAAAATAATGATTTTTAGGTACCCATTTGACCTTGGGTGCCTTAAAAATCGATCTACATATCTTATCATGATACATTAAGGAATTTGAGGTTCTTTTAGGAACCCAAATCAATCTATGTGGACTACATCTTTTAAGTGGACATTTATAGGCAATATATCCGAGTTTGCAACAAAAGTTGCATTTAGTGTGAGGTGAAATATACAAGGTCAGGCCTTTAACAAAAGTGGTTAGATTTTGGTGAGAGCTACTCACAAATCCGATTCCACTTCTCCTATGAATGTGACCCTTATTGGCAAGGATCATGTTTAAAGACTTGCTACCAACCTCAAATTTTTCTAAGGTTTGTTTGAGTGACAAGTTTTCCTTTTTAAGTATTTCTAGTTCATCATATTTCATATAAGGAGTTAAACAACTATTATGCTCAATCTTTAATCTATCGAAATCACTAACAAGAAGCACACTCCTTTTATAACAATTTATATTTTTTACTAATTGATTTGCATTCATAAAATAGATCATGAAAAGCATTTAATAGTTCATCAAAGGATAAATTTGCATCAAATGAACTTGTTATCTCATCTCCAATGGCGATTAGTACATAGTGAGCAACTTGCTCGGTGATGGTAGGCTCCTCTTCTTCGGATGCACTTGAGTCATCCCATGTTGCTTTGAGAGCCTTCTTCTTTGGTTCTCTTCTTGGTTAGGGGATATTCGCTCTTGTAATGTCCCGGCTTCTTATATTCATAGCATATTACTTGATCTTTCTTGGGTTCAAATTTATTTTTACTGTCATTTTTAAATTTATTTTTTTTATGAATTTTTTAAATTTTCTTATTAAGAGTGCCAAATCTTCATCAAGGTCCTCATCATTTGAGTTTTCTTTCAAGTAGTCTTCTTAGGTTCTTAGTGTCATATCCTTCCTGTTCTTTGGAAGGGTGTCCCTCAAGCTCTTCATGAGCTTTACAAGTTATTCCATAGGTCATTAGTGACCCCATTAGTTCTTCGAGAGGAAAATTATTTAGATCTTTGGCCTTTTAAATGACCATTACTTTAGAGTCCCAACTCTTTAAGGGATCTTAAAATTTTATTAACAAGTTCAAAATCTAAGAAACTTTTACCAAGTCCTTTTAGACCATTAACGACATCCGTAAATCGAGTGTATATGTCTCCAATGGTCTCACTTGGTTTCATCCGAAACAACTCATAAGTATGGACTAAGAGATTAATATTTGACTCCTTCACTCTACTAGTGCCTTCATGAGTCACTTCGAGTGTATGCCAAATATCAAAAGCCGTTTTATAAATCGACACTCGATTAAACTCATTTTTATCTAATGCACAAAATAAGGCATTCATAGCCTTGGCATTTAGAGTGAAAGTCTTCTTCTCTAACTCTCCGACTCATTCCAATCATTTATTGGAAGAGAAGACTTTTGAAAATCGTTTTCGAAAATGTTCCATAGGTCAAAATCTATTGAAATTAGGAAGATCTTCATTCTAGTCTTCCAATATGTATAATCCGTCCTATTGAACATGGACGGATGTGTAATTAAATGATCCTCTTGGTTGCCGGCAAATGCCATCTCTCTTAGGTTTTAAACCAAATGAGAATGAACCTAGCTCTGATACCAATTGTTAGGATCAAGACAGGCACTAAGAGGGGGGGTGAATTAGTGCAGCGGAAAAGTTTTGCGATTTCAGAAAAATTTTGTATGTTCAAAGAAAATAGATTCGGAAAGATAGTAACTTTAAAACGTAAGAGAGTATAAGTGTAGTGAAAGCAAGATGAGGAGAAGAAGCACTTTTCTATGAAATGATTTGCAGTTAAAGAAAATTACTCAAAATGAAATGCAAACCAGATTTAGAGTGGTCTAGTCAATGTAACCTACATCCACTATCGGATTCCTCCTCCGATGAGGTCTCCGGCGTCCACTAAAGGGCTTCCTTCAATAGGTGAAGACCAACCTACTTTTATAGCGCTTTCTTCTTTTCATGGGTTTAGGAGAGAATCCTTACAAGTCTCACACCTCTTTTGAATGATCTCAAAACTTAGAAAGGGAGGAGTAGAACTTTAGCACTTGTTTACAACACTTATATACCCCAATAACTCAAGATTATAATCATACGTCGGTGCCTTTTCATGCTGAAAAGGGTGTGATATTTATAGGCCCCAATGACTTTCAAAAATGGAGCCAAAAAGTATCTCATCTCGGATTTTTGGGGTACTGGCGGTACCATCGCAAATACTGGGCAGTACTACCGCCTGACATCTGACACTAGGTGGTACTACCTCTAAGTTTGGGTGGTACCACTGCTTGACAAAGCTCAGAGACCGAGCTCTAGCGGTACCACCGCCTGATATGGGCAATACCACCACCAACAGTAATATCTGTTGGTGATGCCACCACCTAGTCTGGGCAGTACCATCACCCAAACCACTTGGGGTGCTGTTTTCTAAGCGGTGCCACCACCGACCAGGAATTCAGCATCCTGGTTGGGCCTTGACTCCAGCCTAAACTAGCCCAACTTTGAGCCTAGTTGGCCCCTAACAGAGTTGATGGGATTACCTCCCAAATCAACTCTAATTATTATTCTAACTACGGTTAAGGCAAGCATGGTTCGTCGATTTTTCACTCGGTGATCTTCTGGCGAACTTTTCGGTGAGTCTTCCGGTGAGCTTCTGATGAACTCCCAACCAACTCTCGGCTAGTCTTCCGGCATGCTTCCGGCGATCTTCCGATGATCTTTTGGTGAGTCTTCCAACGTGCTTCTGGTGATCTCATGATGAACTCTCGGCGAGCTCCCGGTATATCGTCTGAGTCTTCGACTCTAGCCTATAATCTGCTTTATGCCTTACTACTATTGTAGTTAATCCTACATACTTATCTCAATACATAAATTAGATCAAATAATTTACCAATTGATTTTATAATCAAAATTCGAGATTCAACATACACCTCATTTTTCTTAAATTGATTCAACTCTTCTTGCTTTGCGATATCCCATGAATCATCTTTCAAGGCCTCGTCAATGCATTTATGTTCAATTTGGGAGAGAAAAGCGACATTGAAATAAAAATTCTTAAGAGAAGAACGAGTTTGAACCACTTTTGATGTGTCTCCTATGATTAGCTCCTTAGGATGAGCATCTACATATTTCTAATCCTTGGGTAAGAATGTTTCGGAAGAATATGCATCCACGTTGCTAGATGGAGAAATGATTTCATTTAAATTCAAAGCATCAAAATTAACATCATCATCAAAATCATTTTTTCTTAACTTCAGAAACTTCATTAAAAACAATATGAATAGATTCTTCTATAATCAAAGTTCTTTTGTTAAAGATACAAAATGCTTTAGAAACAAAAGAATAGCCAAGAAAAATTCCTTCATCGGTATCAAATTTACCTAAGGCATCTTTTTCATTCAAAATAAAACATTTACATCCAAAAACTTTAAAGTATGAAACGTTGGGTTTTTTGTTGTTCCACAACTCATAAGGAGTTTTGGAAAGTAGTGGTATTACTAGAACCTTATTCATAATATAGCATGCCGTATTTACGGCTTTAGTCAAATAATATTTGGGTAGGCTATGTTCGTTTAACATGGTTCTTGCCATTTCTTGTAAATTTCTATTCTTTCTTTCTACTACTTTATTTTGTTGAGGATTTCTTAGAGTAGAGAAGTTGTGGTTGTATCCCTTAGATTCATAAAATTCTTGGAAATCATGGTTTTAAAATTCACCATCATGATCACTTCGAATTGATGAAATCATAAAACCCTTTTCATTTTGAACAAGTTTACAAAACTTGGAGAAATACCTAAAGCATTCACGTTTGGGTGCCAAAAAATAAGTCCATGTGTATCTACTATAATCATCCATGATGACAAATATGTATTTGCTACCTCCTAGGCTTGAAATAGCAATTGGTTCGAACAAGTCCATATGGATCAATTGCAAAGGTCTAGAGGTGCTTATTTGGTTCTTAGGTTTGAAGCTACATTTTATTTTATTTTCTAGTCGACATGCATCACACACATTATCTTTGACGAACTTGAGATGAGGAATTCCTCTTACAAGTTCTTTAGATAAAATTTGAGAGATTAGTTTCATGCTAGCATGACCTAATCTCCAATGCCAAAGTCAAGCATCGTAATTCAAAACTGAAAAGCACATTTCATTACATAGATCATTAATGTCGATAGTGTATACATTATTTTGTTTTAAGGCAATCATAGATGTATTTTTGTGTAATTTTTCAATAATGCAAGCATTGGATTCAAATTTAATGATGTATCCTTTATCACATAATTGATTAATGCTTAAGAGATTATGCTTTAAGCTATCAACCAATAACACATCTTCAATAAAGAAGTTGGATTTGTTACCTATGATTCCTTTGCCAATGATTTTACCCTTGTTGTTGTCTTCGAAGGTGACATATCCTTCGTCTATGCTAGTGAACTTAGAGAATTGAGATAGATCTCCGGTTATATGCCTTGAGCATCCACTATCAAGGTACCATCTCTTGCTCCTAGCTTATGATGGTATATTTTTCTACAAAAAAAAGATGATTTTTAGGTACTCATTTGACCTTGGGTGCCTCAAAAATCGATCTACATAGCTTACCATGTTGTATTGAGGCATTTGAGGTTCTTTTAGGAACCCAAAATCAATTTATTTGGACTACATTTCTTGAATGGACAATAATAAGCTATATGGCCAAATTTGTAACAAAAGTTACATTTGTTTCGGGATGAAACATGCAAAATAGGGCCTTTAACAAAGGTGGTTGTATTTTGGTGAGAGCTACTCACAAATCCGATTCCGCCTTTTCTATGAATGAGACCCTTGTTGGCAAGGATCATGTTCAAGGACTTGCTACCAACCTCAAATATTTCTAAGGTTTCTTTGAGTAGCAAATTTTCCTTTCTAAGTATTTCTAGTTCATCACATTTCATACATGGAGCTAAACTATCATTGTGCTAAACTTTTAATCTATTGTAATCACTAACAAGAGAATCATACTCCTTTTTTAACAATTTATATTTTTTACTAATTGATTTACATTCATAAAATAGATCATGAAAAGCATTTAATAGTTTATCAAAGGATAAATTTGCATCAAATGATCTTGTTACCTCATCTCCAATGACCATTAGTGCATAGTGAGCAACTTGCTCGGTGATGATAGGCTCCTCTTCTTCGGATGCACTTGAGTCGTCCCATGTTGCTTTAAGAGCCTTCTTCTTTAATTGCCTCTTCTTGGCTAGGAGATATTCACTCTTATAATGTCCCGGCTTCTTGCATTCATAGCATATTACTTGATCTTTCTTGGGTTCAAATTTATTTTTAGTGTCATTTTTAAATTTGTTCCTTTTTATGAATTTTTTGAATTTCCTTGTTAATAGTGTCAAGTCTTCATCAAGGTCCTCATCACTTGAGTTTTCTTTCAAGTGGTCTTCTTAGGTTTTTAGTGTCATATCCTTCCTGTTCTTTGGAAGGGTGTCCTCAAGCTCTTTATGAGCTTTACAAGTCATCTCAAAGGTCATTAGTGACCTAATTAGTTCTTCGAGAGGAAAATTATTTAGGTCTTTGGCCTTTGGAATGGTCGTGACTTTAGGGTCCCAACACTTTTGGAATGGATCTAAAAATTTTATTAACAAGTTCAAAATCTGAAAAACCTTTACCAAGTCCTTTTAGACCATTGACGACATCCATAAATCGGGTGTACATGTCTCCAATGGTCTCACTCGGTTTCATTCGAAATAATTAGTAAGTATGCACTAAAAAATTAATTTTTGACTCCTTCACTCTACTAGTACCTTCATGAGTCACTTCAAGTGTGTGCCAAATATCAAAAGCAAATTCACAAATGGACACACGATTAAACTCGTTTTTATCTATGGCACAAAACAAGGCATTCATAGCCTTTGCATTTAAAGTGAAAGTCTTCTTCTCCAACTCGTTCTAATTGTTGATTAGAAGAGAAGACTTTTGAAAGCTATTTTCTATAATATTCTATAATTCAAAATCCATTGAAATTAGGAAAATCCTCATTCTAGTCTTCCAATATGTGTAATCCATCCCATTGAACATGGGCGGACGTGTAATTGAATGACCCTCTAGGTTGTTGGCAAATGCCATCTCTCTTGGGTTTAAAGCCAAATGAGAGTGAACCTTGCTCTGATACCAATTGTTAGGATCAAGAGTAGCATTAAGAGGGGGGGGTGAATTAGTGTAGCGGAAAACTTTCTTGATTTCAGAAAAATGTTCGTTTCGATTAAAATTGATTCCGACGAAAATGGTTTCGATTCAATCTGTTTCAGAGAGAATATGAACTTGAAAGCTTTCGCAAAAGCATAAGAGAGGACTAACATGATTTGTGTTAGGAAAAGAGTCGACACTAAGAGGGGGGGGGGTGAGAGGGTGAATTAGTGCAAGGGTGAAAATTATGTCAGTTCAAAACTTCGTTACGATTAAATCCATTTCCGATGAAAAACCATTTCGTAAATGTAATAACTTTGAAAGTGCACGGAAGAGCATAGTAGATGTAAAGCAAATAAAGTGGTTTGTAGTAAAGTAAATTGCACAAGAGAAACGCAAACCATATTTTTATGGTGGTTCGGTCGTCGTGACCTACATCCACTTCGCTGATTCCTCTTCCGTCGAGGCCACCGGCATCGACTATCGGTCTTCCTTCAATAGGCGAAGACCAACCACCTTTTACACCCCTCTTCTCCTTTTCATAGGTTTAGGAGACAACCTTTTACAACCCTCTTTTACAAGGTATCCCTCTCACACCTCCCTTAGAACTCTCTCTAAGCTTTGGGAGGAGGGAACTAAACTTTCTAAGGTTTACAACTTTAGAATCAGAGTTATGCTCAATATTTATTACTTATCCATACAAAAATATCTGGGGTATTTATAGGCCCCAAATGGATTCAAATTTGGAGCCCAAAATTCAAACCCCAAAAATTTTAGGGTACGGGCGGTAGCACTACCTGTAGCCTGACATTGGGCGGTACCACCACCCAGACAGTCTCGGAGATTATGCCATGATGGTTTCACCTATTTGGTCACTATTTAGACCTTTCTCTTGACCTAACATAGCCCAAACTTGACCCAATAGGCCCCTAATTGGGTTGGCCCAATTCTAATCCCTATTATGTGTTAACTACATATTTTAAGACATTTACTAAGTAAAAAAAGTCTGTAAGTCTAGGTTTCTTCCGACGATCTTCCGGCGAACTTTTGACGATCTCTCGACAATGTTCCAGCAGACTCCCGGCATGCTCCTAGACTTCATGATGATCTTCTTGGCAAATTCCGATGAGCTTCTGTGGCAAGCTCTAAGACTTCTCGATCAATACCAACAAAACTTCCAACGAACGACCGGACTTTCGACGAACTCTCAAACTCCCAACGAAATCGCATTCTTGACTCTAGGACTGCATTTTGCTTTATGCCTTGTTATCGTAGTTAATCCTACACACATAAAAACACACTTTGATCTAGACAATTATTATGAAACATGAATCATGTTGTCCGGCATGTCATTGGTCCATCAACACTTCGTTCGATTCTTTAGTACATCATCCTCTCTTACGGCCCATTGCCCAATCGGCCAGTTGACCTTCGTAGTTTCGATATCCTTGGTGCAATATGCGCTCTTCTTGGCTCGATGCCCGAATGCATAGCCCAAAGCCTTCTGTCGATACGTCGACCGATCCTCCGGCCCGACGTTTAATCTTCTAACATTTTTTTCTTTCGGCTCAACATGATTCTTCCTACTTTAATTATCTCTCTCTGATAGAAGCATCCTACGTCACTCAAAGCGCAGATTAAATCATAAATAATTATCAATTAGTTTCATCATGAAAATATGAGATTCTATAATTTGGAGTAATATAAATTGCACAAATAAAAAGCAAACCAGAATTTAGAGTGGTTTGGTCAATGTGACCTATATCCTCTTTCGGATTCCTCCTCCGACGAGGTCTTTGACATCCACTAAAGGCCTTCCTTCAATAGGCGAAGGCCAACCACCTTTTACAGCTCTTTCTCCATTTTGTTGGGTTTAAGAGACAACCCTTACAAGTCTCAGTCCTCTTTCTTGGATGGTTACAAGGCTAAGAGATGAAGGAAGAGAACTCTTCACTTTTATAACACTTTAAGGCTTAAGAACTCAAGATTATGCCAATAGCTTTTGTGCCCTTTCATGCAGAAAAGGGTGGGGTTTTTATAGGCCCCAATGGCTTTCAAAAATTGAGCCAAAATGTGTCTCATCCCAGATTTCCAAGGTATTGGCGATACGACCGCCATTACTGGGTGGTACTACCACTTGACACCTGACACTGTGTAACGAACGGTCGTCGCGCACCAGCAACAACTCCGTTCAATGAACCATTCGTCGCTCTCATCTACATGTAACACTACTTGGCAGCCTATTTTGCCTTGGTTTCGAGTCATTTTGCTTGTAAAAATGTAAGTTCGAACAAGTTGCAGCGCTATAAAGCGACCGCTCACCGAACCGAGCAAAACAGCCCAAAACAACTCCATTTTTGTGTGCCGCGGGCTGTTTTCTGCAGCCCGCCTCCGCTCACCAAAATGTCAGCCATCTCAGTGTTGAATCTCATATTTTGATGATGAAACTACTTGATATATGTTTATGATTTAATCTGCGTTTTGAGTGACGTAGGATGCTTCGATCAGGATGAGACAATTAAAGCAGGAAAATCATGTTGTGCTGGAGGAACATGTTAGAAGATTGGACGTCGGGCCGATGGATTGGTCGACGTATCGACAGAAGGCTTCGGGCCGTGGACTCGGGCATCGGGCCAAGAAGAGCGGGTATTGTGCCAAGGATATCGGAGTTGCGTAGTCAACTGACCGATTGGGCAATAGGCTGCAGGAGAGAACGATGTGCCGAAGAATCGGATGAAGCGTCGAGGGACCAATGACATGCCGGACAAATTGATTAATTGCTTAGGATTAATTGTCTCAATCGAAGTTTTGTTTTAAGTGTGCAGGATTAACTATGATGAAAGTAAGATATGCAGCAGGAGTTGCGCCGGAGTTAAGACAATGATCACGTTGGGAGTTCGAGAGTTCGACGAAAGTTCAGACAATCGTCGGAGGTTCTACGGGAACAAATCCGAGAAGTCCATGAGCTTGCCAAAGAAGCTCGTCGGAACGCGCCAAGTGGATCGTCGCAAGTCCAGGAGTTTGCCGGAAGTCCGCAGGAGCATCACCGAGGGTTCATCGGATGATCGACGGAAGTTCGCTGGAAGCTCGCCGGAAGAAGCGATTGACGCACCGGAGCAAGTTATAGAAAATATCTTAGGAAATATCATGGTTAGCAGAATGATTAAGTTGGAAATGGGAGGTGATCCCATTAACTTAATCTTGGGGCAATTGGGCCCTTGAAAAACCCAAATTGGGCCGAATGGATCAACCCATTCAGACCCTGATTTTTGCCAGGCAGTGGCACCGCCTGGGCTTAGTCTCTAAGCAAGATTGGGCGGTGCAACCGCCCCAGCCAGGAGGTGGCACCGCCTGGGCTCGGTCTCCGAGCTCTGGTTGAGCGGTGCAACCGCCTCAGTCAGACGGTGGCACC
>NW_008991502.1:478363-498391 GCF_000313855.2 Musa acuminata subsp. malaccensis
CTAAAGGGAAATCTGCTGTTAGGAAGTGTCAAAGATGTCATAAAAATTTCATAAAAATTTGGATAGAAAAAGCATAGTAGCAAGATCAAACAGATGGTGCTATGCGGCTGGAATTCTGCAATGTATCTTTCGTCGTAGAGATGAAAACTTTGTAACGAATGGTTTATGCAGCAATATAGGAACAGTTTTTTTTTTGATTTTTGAATAAAGATAACTAAATTGCAGCAGCAGTAAGGTAGGAAACCAGAACCTGTTGCAATTCACGGGGAGATCAAAGGATGATCTACGGTGGTGGAGATGATGGCGGAATTTGGCGACGATCTTTTAAGCAATTGTGGGAATTGCTTTGGGCGATTGTGGAGGGCTGATGGATGGCAGTGGAAGGGCAGCGAGATGCCAAGAACGCTGCTCTGATACCAGGTGTTAGAACCCTTGCAGATTCTAAACTTGGGGTTGATCTCTTTAGGGGATCGGCCTCCTTGGAACTCTATAGGGGTTCCTCCCTCCAAGTTGCTGCTCAAATGCTGCAGAAAAGATTCATCTATTCCTTATCAAAAGAGGTGGAATACATGACTATTTATAGGGCTTCTAAACCCTAACTCCTAATAGGACTCTTACTTAAGACTCCTACTTCTAAACAACTCCTAATAGGACTCCTACTCAAGACTCCTACTTCTAACCAACTCCTAATAAGACTCCTACTCAAGACTCCTATTCCTTTACAACTCCTAATTCATCTATAAGAAAAAACCTCCTACATGAATGCCCCTCTCAATTAGGACTCTCCTAGCTAGAGTCCTAACAGAATGTCCCTCTCAATTAGGACTCTCCTAGTTAGAGTCCTAACAGTTTTACATGAATGTCCCTCTCAATTAGGACTCTCCAAGCTAGAGTCCTAACACAATCGAGCTTTGGTCAATTTCACCTATTCTTGTTTCATCTCATTGAAAATTGATTTCTACTAAAACCCTTACTTCAGTTGAGCTTTACATTGTTACTTTAAAATCTTGTATACTCTTGTCCTTCAATTATTTGCATACCTGAATCTATTATGTAAAGTTTATGTTTATATCGTAATATTTCGTATAGGCACATACATTCCGTTGTTCCATAAGTGTTTCCAATATGCACCAATTTTATTGTTCAAAATAACCTTTTGTACTCTACTGTTTGTAGAATTATATGAACCTTTGTCAAAAAAGG
Source organism: Musa acuminata subsp. malaccensis (assembly GCF_000313855.2). NCBI lineage: Eukaryota > Viridiplantae > Streptophyta > Magnoliopsida > Zingiberales > Musaceae > Musa > Musa acuminata. Next base: position 479,567 of record NW_008991502.1, read on the forward strand.
TAAAGGGATTATCTAGACTTTTGCTAGAAATGGTAAAAGGCATATGCTTAGAGCCTACGATGCTCTACTAACCCCCTCTGGATTCATCTAGACGTGGATGGATGATGCTCATAGGTGTGGGAGATTATGTTTGGGATCCCACTTCACCTTCTATATGTTTGATATGATATCCAGAGCTTTGGTTATGTGCTTCTACGTATGCTTTGGATAAGAAAGAAATGTATACAACATCAAATGCAATGTTTGAGCTTCTGTTTCATTTGTTATTGAATTACTCCAAAATATTGCATATGCCATTGATATGTTTCGAAATATTTCATATGCCATTGATATACTCCGAAATATTTCATATGCCATTGATATACTCCGAAATATTTCATATTCCATTGATATGCTCTGAAACATTTCATGCGCCATTAATATGCTCCGAAATGTTTCATATACCATTGAAATATTCTGAAATATTTCATACGCCATTGATGTACTCCAAAAATATTTTATATGCCATTGATATATTTTAAAACATTTCATTCGCCATTGATATGCTTTGAGATATTTTATATGTCATTGATATGCTTTGAAACATTTTCTTTTCGCCCTTGATTTGCTTTGAAATGTTTCATACGCTATCAATATGCTTCGTAACATATCATATGCCAATGATATGCCTCGAAATACTCCTTACATCATTGATGTGCTACAATTACCTTTACTCCCTTTTTATAAACAAAATATGCTTCTAATGAAATGACATTGTAATTCTACATTCGTTGACTGGCTATCTATGAATTCTTATATCCCTACCTTGTATTTGGTACCTTATTTGTTTGAAACTATCATCTTTTATCATGGATATGTTAGTCACTTGCTGAGCTTTATATGCTCACTCTATTGCTATATAAATTTTTCAGGATAGCTTACCACTCGCTAAAATGTTTAAATTGGGCTGAGATAGTGGAAAGCTAGATGATTTCGTTGCAAACCTTTAGTTGATGATATATTTTTGTTGTATAAGTGCACTTGCTGTCTAATGAAATATTGATGATACATCTAAACTTATGAGTTTTGTAAAAGTTTAAAGGACCTCTCATGTTTAGGATTTTGAAGTGTTAAGTTTAGTTTGTGTAATGATATGAACATATGATAAATATTGGTTTTTGTGATTGTATAGAATACCATAGTTGTGGATTTATGAGGTGGTTATTGTCTTGGTGAGTTGGCTTCAGATTTTATGATTCATCAAGTGATATGGTGTTTGATTTTAAACTGCACAGGTTTTATGAATTACGGATTATGGAAGAAATTATTACTTGAATGTACTCTTAGTGGCCTTAAATGTGTGTTTGGATCTTGGATTATTGTTAAATTATAATATTATTGATTTTAAGATAGGTTCACACCTCCTGAACTATTGGGAAATCTACAGGGCGATATCACATGTGTAGCGGAAGAATATAAAAAAATAAAATCCTCAATTCCCAAATATGTGTTCGTCGTCAAGCGAAGATTGGTGCGCCAAATTCACGAAACAGAAAACTACATATATTAAAGATTGTGTTACCTAGAGAGATACTATATCCCTGAATCCCTATAGATCTCTAGGAGAGAGTGAAGGAGTTCAAGCACCCTCCTATATAGCAGTGATCTATAAAGTAGGGCTATGACGATGCTCCTCAAAACACTAGGCCTACTTTGAGGAGGAGAAGGGGAGGAGAATAGGAGAGGCAACCAAGAAGCTCTAACTTATGAACCATTGATTCCCTTATATTTATAGAGATCCCCTATCAACTTAACCCTAATGGATCTTGCCCATTTAGGTATTGGATCTCCATCCAACCACTAAGCCTCTTAGATTAGTGGATCTCTATCCAATAATCTCTCATTGGCTCTTATTGGATCTCATCCATAGGATCTAATAATTCAGGGGCTTATTGTATATCCAATAAGATAGGGGCTCCGATGGATATCTCATATCCGAACCTCTACTCATCACAATGCCTACCATATGTGTGTGACCCTCTAGGCCCAATATCGGGTCTTCTATGAGTCACATATGTCGGAACTCCTTCTAGCTTAGTGAATTATTATCTCTATAATAATTCACTCGACTCATCAACTATGAACGTACTAGGCCACTATGCTGCAGTCCCCAAATGATACGGGGGGATCTAATCCATTAGACATGTCTGTCTTCAGTTATTGTGTACCTATAGTCCCTCATCCATCTAATATTCTAGAGACCGTTTACCGGGCATGGTGCTATCAGACCCAAATGATTTCTACTCGAGTCTCGCTCTATTCGGATTCTCCCGGAGAACTCTTTCTCTTTGAATCTGAATGACTATGGCCAAGGATATATCTGAGCAAGAATACATGGGATATTACTCTCATGACACCGAGAGTAGATGATCCTCTATCGACACTCAATAGTCCTCATAAGGCTGGCTACCACTGCCAATGACTAGTTGTGCTAAATCTAGAATCTCCAAACCTATAAGTTCGGTATCAAAGAATGAAGTACTCATACAGGACATCCTTGGTGTCTCAAGTCTAAAAAGGACTAGATACACTACTATGACTATAGAATCACTATTTGACAAAGAGCATCATCAACCATCCAACATCTCATAAACGGTTCAATTAGTGAACTCATTCTCCAATGAGCACTTGTACTGTATTCATAGTGTCCCCACACGAGTAGTTATGAGACCAACTGTATCCATTATAAGGATGGGTATATAGCACATCAGTTTGTTTGGTTATCTCGATGTCCCTCTAGAGTAACCTAGGACCGGAATTATTTAGGATCTATATTTAAAAGCGAATTAGTCTCATTATTATGATCTCATCACGATCCGATTCCCATTGCAAAGATCCATGGATATCATAATATATTCAAGCAACATACAATATAAATTGATAAAGCACCAAATAATAATAATAAGCAAAAAGATTATGTGCCAATTTACACATGTCATCACTCACGTTATTGGCTTGTAGGGCACTTATGATTAGCATGAACGTGAAAATTCAGGGGTGCATGACAAAGGTGGTATTAGAGCATAATTTGAGGATGATTAAAATATTTGATATGTTTGATATGCAAAATATATTGAGGTCTAGTAAACTATAGTGATCGGGGACATCAAATTAGAATGGACTAAGAATTAGATAATTTAAGGAGCTTATTCCTTCATGTTTTAGTGGTGAGCTTGATCCAATAGTAGTAGAATGATGGATGATGTGGATGGAGAAAATATTTGATGTCTTAAATCATTCTGATGATCAGAAGGTTTCTCTTGCTGCATTTATGTTGGACAAAGAGGCTGAGCACTAGTGGAGAATGATAAAAAGGATTTCTGAAGTCAAATACTAACCAATCACAGGGAAGGTATTCGTAGAAAAGTTCAACGATAAATATTTCCTAGATTGCATTAGAGAGAAGAAAGAATTGGAGTTCTTGAATCTTATCCAAGGAAACATGACGATAGCAAAGTATGAATCTAAATTCACTAAACTCTCTAGATTTGCCACTCATATAACTGATGATGAAACTATAAATGCAAAAAAAATTGAAAAGGGCCTAAGGCCAGCAATCAAAAGTCGGATATCAGCCTTAAAACTCTAAGCATATGTTGATGTGGTAGAAACGACTTTGATAATTGAAAGAGACTTGGAGGAAATTCAAGAAATCAGGGGTAAGAAAGATAAGACAAGTTTATTTGTAAAAATAAGAGAGAAAATGAATCTAAAATAGGAAACAAGAGGGGAAAGGCATCTAGATTTGAGAAAGAAAAGCCACCATAAAGGACTCAATCATGTGCAAGATGCGAGTTAAATCATGAAACAAGTTAATATTTTTGGGTAATTGGAGCCTATTTTGCTTGTGGGAAGTTGGATCATAAACTAAAAGATTACCTTCTGAAGAAGAAGAAAGAGCCACTACCTCCTAGACCATCAGTCCATGCTAGAGTATATGCTATCACTGAACAAGATTCCAAAGCTTCTAAATCAATGGTCAAAGGTACTATTAATGTTTCTGATAAAATATAAAAAATTTTGTTTGATCCTAGTTCCAACTAACCTTTTGTTTCACAATATTTTGCTTGTTACTTGAGCATTCAATCTAGACCACTAGATTATGTATTATATGTAACTACTGCTATTAGGGATTCTTTGACTATAAACTTGGTTTATTCATCTTGTTTGATTTCTATCGGAGAACACAAACTTCTTGCTGACTTGATTCTCCTAGAGATATGGGGTTTTGATATTATACTTGGCATGGATTAGCTATCTTCCTATCATACTAGTATTGATTACAGATAGTTGAATCAGGCGATAAAAAAAAAACAAAAAAAAAGTATCCCCTACCTAGAATTAATGATTTGCTGGATCAATTGTAAGGTGCATAAATTCTCCAAGATTGATTTGAGGTCATGTTACTATCAATTAAAGATCAAGAAGGAGAATATCTCACAAACAACTTTTAGAACTTGATATGGTCACTATGAATTTTTAGTAATACCTTTCGGTTTGAATAGTGCCCCTATTCTCAATATTCCAAGTGGTAACGAGGGATTTGTAGTTTATACCGATGCTTTAAGAAAGGGTCTTAGATGTGTTTCGATGCAAGAAGGGGAAAGTGATTGCTTATGCTTCTAGACAACTAACGAGTTATGAATTTAATTTTCTAACTCATGATTTGGAATTGACAGCAATTATTTTTGCTCTAAAGATTTAGAGGCATTACTTGTATGAAGAAACATTTGAAGTCTTTACTGATCATAAGAGTTTAAAGTATATTTTTACTTAGAAAGAGTTAAACATAAGACAACAGAGATAGTTAGAACTTCTAAAGGATTATGATTGTACCATTTGCTATCACCTAGGTAAAGCCAATGTTGTAGCTGATGCACTTAGTAGAAAATATACAAATTTTATGACTAGATTGGTTGTGAAATAATGGAAGTTATTAGAAAAAAAATTTAATTTGAATGTTAAAAGGAAAGGGTAAGACTCAATGATGTTGATGGCCTCTATCCAGGTGCAATCTTGATCTCATCTTTTAGTCGAAGGAGGTATGACAAATTTAGAGGACTAAAATTTTCTTTTAAGGAGGGGAGAGTGTAACTTCCCTCATTTTTAAAAATTTTATAAGGGCTTATTTATAATATTTGGACCTAAATATAAATCTTAGCAATTGGATATGATTTGTGAACGATTCATATTAAATTTAAAAAAAAATGAAGGATTTGTGTTACTAGCTAGCCTGAGGATGGTGCCACCTATGTTTGTTCTAAGGATGGCACATAAATTTCTTTCATGCATACTTCCCACTTTACAATTCTTATATTAGCCAAAGGTAATGCAATTAGATGAGAAACTAAAGGAGAACTTAACAAAGGAGCTACAACTAGCATAGGCTTGAGAAGAGAATGGAAGATGAATTGAATTGAAGAAGAAGAAGATTTTCTTTAGCTAGATGTTTTGCATCAATTCCCCACATTTGGGAATCATATTTTTTTTAAGACAAGTGTTCTAACCCTTTCTTATTTTAATCTTGACATCTGATTTCATCTTAATTCTGAAAATTTTGAAAGATTTTGGCTTCGTACATGATAATTCTGTCACTTGGGAATAAAACTGTGAATCTGAAATTTTTCAAAATTTGACCTTTCTGTATTATTCGAGCCATAACATTCTACACTGATTTTTGATTTAGGAAAAACTAAATTCATCTGAAAATAGATTCATAGATATTTCTTTTGATACTATAACTGATAAATTTGGAGTCTAATTACCTAACCAAACTATTATTTCAACTGAACCTATGAAATCTATGAAACAGAGACTATCAGTTCTGACCTTTCGGTACTCTCTTACTTATCACTCTCTATTAGAAACTCTAATTTAAGTAAAATAATTTATTAGAAGCTAGACTCATAAATCATTTTGTGAATAGCTGATTTGAAATATTTGGACTATAAATGCCTATTGAAACATCTATTCTAATCAACTCTATGAATATTACAAAATAGAGATAATGTTCTCTAACCTTTAGTTACTAAACTATTTATAAATCCTTGTTTGAAGCTCCAATTCATAGAAAAAATAATTTATCTAAAACTAGATTAATACATCTTTCATATGACACCTAATTTATGCAAATTGCAGCACAGTTGGTTATCCAAATAATTTATGCAATGTGTCTCTCAAATTCTATTAGAATCGAGGTTTGGTCGATTTCACCTATTCTTGTTTCATCTCTTTGGAAATTAATTTATACTAAAATCCTTACTTTAATTGAGTTTTACATTATTACATTAAAATCCTGTATACTCTTGTCCTTCAATTATTTACATACCTAAATCTATTATGTTTGTATCGCAATGTTTCGTATAGGCACATGCATTCCATTATTCCGCATTTGTTTCCGATATATGCCAATTTTATTATTCAAAATATCCTTTTATACTCTATTGTTTGTAGGATTATATGGACCTTTGCTAGAAATGGTAAAGGGATTATCTGGACCTTTGCCGGAAATGTTAAAAGGTGTATGCTTAGAGCCCACGATGCTTTGTTGGCCCTCTCTGGCTTCATCCATACGTGGATGGATGACACTCCTAGACATGGAAGATTATATTTGGGATCCCACTTTACCTTTTATATGTTTTATATGATATCTAGAGCTTTGGTTATATGCTTCTATATTTACATTGGATAAGAAAGAATTGTTTGCAACGTCAAATGCGATGTTTGAGCTTCTATTTCATTTGTTATTGATATGCTCCGAAATATTGCATATGCCATTAATATATTCCAAAACATTTTATATGCCATTGTTATGATCCAAAATATTTTATACGCTATTGATATGTTTCGAAATGTTTCATATGTCGTTGATATGCTCTGAAACATTTCATGCGCCATTGATATGCTCTGAAATGTTTCATATGCTATTAATATGTTTCGAAACATTTCATGCGTCATTGATATGCTCTAAAATATTTCATATACTATTGATTTGTTTTGAAATGCTTTGAAACATTTTCCTTTCGCCCTTGATATGCTCCGAAATATTTCATATGATATCGATATGCTCCTTAACATATCATACACCATTGATATGCCCTGAAGTGCTCCTTATATCATTGATATGCTCCAATTAGCCTTTACTCCCTTGTTATGAATAGAACATGCTTCTAATAAAATGACATTGTAATTCTGCAATTGTTGAGTGGCTATCTATGATCTCTAATATCCCAACCTTGTATTTGGTATCTTATTTTTTAAAAATTGTCCTATTTCTCCATGGATATATTAGTCGCTTACTGAGCTTTATATGCTCACTCTATTGTTATATAAATTTTTCAAGATAGCTTGTCACTTGCTAAAATATTTAAATTAGGTTGAGGCAGTAGAAAGCTAGAATATTTTGGGGCAAACGTTTAGTGGATGATATTTTTTTGTTGTATAAGTACACTTAGTCTCTAATGAAATGTTGATGGTAAATATGAACTTATGAGTTTTGTAAAAGTTTAAAGGACATCTCATGTTTAGGATTTTGGAGTGTTAAGTTTAGTATGTGTAATGATCTGAACATGTAATAAAATATTGGTTTTTTTGATATTCTATAGAATACCACACTTGTGGATTTATGAGATAGTTATTGTTTTGGTGAGTTGGCTCCAGATTTTATGATTCATCGAGTGATGTGGTGTATGATTTTAAACTGCATAAGTTTTATTAATTATGGACTATGGAAGGAATTATGACTTAAATGTTTTCTTAGTGACCTCAAATGTGTGTTTGGATCCTGAATTATTATTGAATTATAATATTATTAATTTTAAGATAGGTTCACACCTCCTGAACATGAAAATTCGAGGGGGCGTGACACTAAGAGGGGGGGTGAATTAGTGCTTTCGAGAAGTTGAATCGATTCAAAAATTCATTCGATGAAACTCGTATAAAAAATACATTTAACTTAGAATATAAGTAAAAGTAGTGAGCAACTAAATTAGTAAGCAATAAGAATGAAAAGCATAAAAGAAATGCATACCAGATTTATAGTGATTCGGTCATCGCAACCTTCGTCGACTCTCGATTCCTCCCCCATTGAGACCACCAGTTTTAACTAACAATCTTCTTTCAGTATGCAAAGATCAACCACCCTTGTTGTTACAGCTCTTTTCTCCTTTCACAGGTTTAGGAGAGAACCTTTATAACTCCTTTTACAAGTAGTCCTCACAACTCCCTTAGAATGACAGAAAATTGAGTAGGAACTCAAGACTTTCAATGGAGTTTGCAAACTTAGAATCACATGTTTTTCATGCTCTTTTCTTGTTATCTTAAGTAAGAATGAGTGAAGTATTTATAAGCCCTAAATGGCTTAAAAAATTGAGCAAAAAAGTCTCATCCCAAGGTTTTTATGGTAGTAGCAGTACACCGCTAGTGCTAGGTAGTACCATCACCTGCAGCATTGAGCACTAGCTGTACCACCACTAGTTTGGGTAGTACCACTGCCTAACATATTAGCAAAGACTGTGTTCTGGTGGTACTACTAGTAGTTTGGGTGGTACCACTACTTGACACTAGCAGTACCACCGTTGGGTTTTCCGAAAACATACACTTCGCACTTTCCATCTCATATACGATTCCACCACTTAGTCTAGTGATGCTATCACTTGATCCAACTATAGGTTACTAAATGGGCCTTCCAATGGGTCCAATTTAGCCCTAATTCAAGCCCAATGGGCCCTTAATTGAGTTAGCATAGTTACACCCAAAACCAACTTAATTAAACGATGATCAAGACATAAACAATTACAAAACATAAATCCTATATTGTCCAACATGTCATTAGTTCATCCGAACTTCTAGTGCGTCGTGCTTTCCTTTAGTATATTGCCCAATCCATCGACATGTTGACCTCTCATAACATCCGATCTTGCCGCAATTTTTAATTCTTCTGACCCGATGCCCAATCTTTGATATAATCCACTTCAGCTTAACGTCTGATTCTCTTGCTTCAATCAATTTGCCTTTCAATGATCGATGTCAGTCCTTCATCACTTTTCTCAAATACTGATTAGGTTATAAACTCATCAATTGATTTAATCATCAAAATATGAGATTCAATAGCTATCATCGACATCAGATTAGAAACTCGAGTTCGTGTAGCCCTTAACCTTGAGGCTACCTCTTTTGAACACTAGTAAGAGATCCTTAGTCTTTATAAAGTACTTAAGAATATACTTTACTATCTTCCAATGTTCTAAACCTAGGTCTACCTTATACCTACTCATAACACTTAGAGCATACGTTATATCAAGCTTAGTACATAGCATAGTATACATGATATATCCTATCATAGAGGCATAGGGTATCTATCCAATCTATGTTTGCTTTTTCTAAATGAGTCTTTGAAAACATATTGTTGGAAAGTGATATTTCATGTCTCATTAGTATAAGAACTTTCTTGAAATTTTTCTTGTCAAACCTTTTGACAATGGTGTGCTAGTCATAGATGCCTAGCAAGCCAATCACGTGAGTGATGGCACGTGTGACGTGAAACAAAATCTTTTTGCTTATTATATTTTGGCATTTATCACTTTATATTGATTATTGTATATATATATGTATATATTATGATGTCCTTAGATCCGTGCAATGAGAATCGAATCATGATGAGATCACAATAATGAGACTGATTCACCTTTAAACACAGATCCTAAATAATCTCGATCATAGGTTACTCGAGAGGGACATCATGATAACCGGACAGACTAGTGTGCAGTATACCCGTCCATATGATGGATGCAGCTAGTCTCATAGCTGCTCATGTGGGGACACTAGGGATACAGTACAGGTGCTCATTGGAGAATGAGTTCACTAATTGATCCGCTTTTGGAATGTTGGATGGTTGATGATGCCTTATTGTTAGACAGCGATTCCATAGTCCTAGTGGTCCATTTGGTCCTTAGACTTGAGACACCAAGGATGTCTTATATAAGTGCTCTACACTTTGATATTATACTTATATATTTGGATGTCCCAGATCTAGTACAGGTGGTCATTGGGAGTGGCAGTCGACCATACGAGGGCTATTGAGTGTCCATAGAGGATCATCTACTCTCGACATCATGAGAGGAATATCCCATGTGTTCTTGCTCAAACAAATCCCTAGCCAGGGTCATTCGGGTTGAGAGAGAAAGTGTTCTCCGGGAGAATCCGATTAGAGCGAGACTCGAGTAGAAACCATATGGGTCTGACAGCACCATACATGATATACGGTTTCTGGGATATTAGATGGATGAGGGACTATAGGTATACGGTAACTGAGGACAGACAGGTCCAATGGATTGGATTACTCTATATCATTTGGGGACTACGACGTAGTGGCCTAGTATGTGTGTAGTCGATGAGTCGAGTGAATTATTACAGAGATAATAATTCACTAAGTTAGAAGGAGTTCTGACATGTATGACTCACGGCCAGCTCGATATTGGGCCTAGAGGGTCACACACATATGGTAGGCATTGCGATGAGTAGAGGTTCAGATATGAGATATCTGCTAGAGCCCCTGTCTTATTGGATATCCAATAAGCCCCTGAATTATTGGATCCCATGGACGAGATCCAATAAGAGCCCATGAGAGATTATTGGATAGAGATCCACTAATCTAAAAGGCTTGCATAATTGGATGCAGATCGAATACCTACTAGGGGAGAATCCATTATGTTTAGACAAGGGGCCTCTATAAATAGGAGGGATTTAGAGCCTCATAGGCCAGAGCCTTTGCTTCCCTCTCCTATTCTCCTCCCCCTCTCCACCTTAGAGCAGGCCAAGAGTTTTGAGGAGCATCGTCGTAGCCCTACTGTGTGGATCATCGCTAGAGAGGAGGACACTTGACCTCCTTCACCCTCTCCTAACGATCTACATGGAAATAGGGATATACGAAGTTTTAAGTTTCATGGATTTTGTGCACCAATCTTTGTAGATGACGAACATCTCTTTGGGAATAGGAGATTTTATTTTTCTTGTTCTTCCCCTGCGCATGTGATGTCGCCCCTTAGATTTTTCAATAGTGGTATCAGAGCTAGGTTGTTCATGCGATAGATTAGTTTTGAACTGTGTGTATTGTGTTTTGAAGAAACTTTTGACGTCAAAATCGTTGACGCAAAAGTGAGAAAGGGTAGCAATAGTTGTTGCCCTCTATCTGCGTACGTGTAGCGCAGCCGCAAGTAGGCAGCACAAGGGCTGTGTCTACAGCAATCAGCCGACGGCCTACTTGCAGCAGGCTTACGACTGGAGGGGCTGGCAGCCAGCGGGTGCCCAACCTGCGGACGCTGCCGGTGGACATAGGGCCCCGTAAGGGAGAGCGACGCTTGTGGCCGTGGCACCTACGGCAGCTGCTCCCACGGGGTGACGCGCCGCAGGATAGCAGTGTCTGTGGCTGCTACTCTCATGGACAAAAACCCCACAGGGGCGGTCGCCTGATTAGGCAGCACTGCCTGCGGGCACTGTCTCACAGGCAGAACCGCCCACGGAGGGGGCGACACCCACAAGGGCGCCTGCCCGTTGGGGCAGTGCTACCCATGGGGGCGCCCCGGCTCCGTCGCACATGCCATCGCTGGCAGGGAGGCGACGACGGCAGCAGCAGGTGCGAGGAAGAGGGTATTAGGGTTTTGGGCAAAAAGATAATTTTGCCCCTATGAATTTGAGAAATTCTAATTTTTGTCTCTTTTATCGAAATTATGAAAATACCCCTAGGAATTTAGAAATTCCCTACATGTCCCTGATTTCATAAAATATTAATTAATTAAAAAATTTAGTTGATTATTATTTTTATCATTATCTAGTAGTCCTACATGATGATGATTATTTATACATGTGATGTATGATGTGTGGACGGATGATAATGGACCGTGTGATGTGTGTACTTGTGATTATTATTATTGGGGTCTACGAGCCTCCATTATATTTCTCATTTATTGTCGGGACTGTGTGCCTATGATTAAGTTGTAATCACATGAGGAGGCGCAGTGGGAGCGTGGATGCGATAGCGGGATCCACAAGACGAACGATTGCGAAGCATGGAGATGCGTCGAGATGTTGACAGAACCGACGAGGATGAGATGGACGATCACAGGGCTTGAAGATGCACCATTGCGCACATAGATCTTGATGTGAGTGATCGAGCCAACTGGCTTAGGTCTGATCACATTAGGTTATGGTCCATGATCATCTGGTGTGATTGCTTATAAACATACTAGATATGTATATATATTTGCATGCGATGTAGATATATATTAAATATATATATGTGTGACATGTCATATTAGAAGATCAAATCATACAAACCTCTCTCTTTATAATATTAAGTCGGTAAACAGGAGGTAATTAGATTGACCCACGTGGCCTTCCATCGTTATAAGTAGGAACCGATTCCTGGTGTAGGTTGAGTTGGTCGAGTCCCTCGAGGTTCACCTATATCGTGACTCGCTATCTTGCTTACGACATAAAGATATCACCAGTGACCTGAGAACATGGTATGCTTGGTCGAGTCCCTCGAGGGTATGTCATCAAATCAGACTCATCTTATAACGAAGGTGTTAACTTAACCGAACATCATGGTTAGTCGAGTCCCTCAAGACCATGGTGATTCAGAGGCCAAACAAGACGGGAATCATAAGGAGTTGTGATCGGCAAGAGTTGCATACCTTTTGGGCTTAGTGTGATTGATTGAGTCCCTCGAGGTTACACTAAAACGCTGATTGGATCCTGATCCCCACTAGAAGTCTGCTAGAGACTTCTGTTTCACGTGCTGAGGGTGTCGGGTGACTTGCTAGTAAAATAGTGAGAGCATATTAAGGTAGAAGTTCATATCTTAATAGTTTATTTCTTGCAAAATCTGCATGTTATTCATTTCTACTGCATCTTTATGTTCAGAAAATATCGTTTTTAAATCCCTTACGTGTTATACTTGATGTTAACCATCTCACTGGTCCAAATTATATGGATTAGCTCCGTAACTTAAGAATTATTCTCACGGCGGAGAAAATCGCATACGTCCTTGATACAGTGATACCTATGCCCAAGGAAGGGGCAAACGAGGATGAGATCGCTCGCTATGTGAAGTACATTAATGACTCCACTCTTACTCAGTGCTATATGTTGGGCTCTATGACTCCTAAGTTACAGAGACAACATAAAAAGATGGATGCCAGATCCATTCTCCTACATGTCCGTAAATTGTTTGAGGAATAGGGAAGGACTCAGCGATATGAGATATCTAAGTGCCTCTTCCGTGCTAGGATGACTGAGGGGACACTGGTTCAGAACCATGTCCTAAAGATGATTGAGTGGATGGAGAAACTCATAGGTTTAGGAATGGTCCTAGAGGATAACTTGTGTGTGGACATTATGCTTTAGTCCTTACCAGATTCCTTTTCACAATTCATAATGAATTTTAATATGAACAAGCTTGAGGTGACTCTCCTAGAGCTCCTCAATATGTTGAGGGAGGCAGAGAGTACTATTAAAAAAGAGAAGCCAGTTCTCTACACTGGTGAGACCAGAAAGAAAAGGAAAGCAGAAAAGTCCCTTAAGAAGGGAAAGGGCAAGGGCAGACCAAGTAAAGCAAAAGTTACTAAGAAAGACCCAGTAAAGGACAAAGGTCAGTGCTTCCACTGTGGCAAAGATGGGCACTGGAAGAGGAACTACAAAGAGTACCTTGTAGAGAGGGGAAACAAAAGCTTGAAGAAGCTTCAGGTATATTCATGATCAGTCTCCATTTGTCAAACTTTTATGATAACACATGGGTATTTGATACCGGTAGTGCTTATCATATATGCAATTCGTTGCAGGTTTTAGCAAGGCCTAGGAGACTAGAGAGAGGTGAGATGAACCTCAAGATGGGCAATGGAGCAAAAGTTACTATAGTAGCTGTTGGTGAGGTCGCCCTACATCTGCCTAGTGGAGCTTTTATTGCATTAGATGCATGTCATTTTATTCCTTCTATTATCAAAAACATTATCTCGATTTCATGTTTGATAGTGAATGGATATAAATTAATTTTTGAGAATAATGTTTGTTCGATATTATTAGATGATGAGATCATCATGAAAGAAAAAATGTATAATTGTTTGTTTATACTAAACACTACTCCACATATCATGAATGTAAATGTGTCAAAGAGGAAACGAGATAAGGTGAATAGTGCATACCTGTGGCATTGTAGGCTAGGTCATTTCATGAGGGAAGGATTCAAAAGTTGCTAAATGATAGATATCTAGATCCATTCGACTATGAGTCATATGCTACTTGCGAGCCTTGCCTTCGTGGAAAACTGACCAACTCTCCTCTCTAGTTAGTGGAACTGGAGAGAGAACCACTAAATTGTTGGAACTCATACATAGTGATGAATGCAGACCCATGTCAACTCATGCCATTGGTGGTTACTCCTACTTCATTACCTTTACTGATGATTTCTCAAGGTATGGATATATGTACTTAATGAAATACAAGTCCGAGGCCTTTGATAAAATCAGAGAGTATAAGAATGAAGTAGAGAACTAGATTGGAAAGAGTATCAAGACTCTTCGATCAGATCAAGGAGGTGAGCACTTAAGTATAGAGTTTACTCAGTTCCTCAAGGACCATGGGATATTATCCCAATGGACACCTCCTTACACACCTCAGCTCAATGGTATTTCTGAAAGGAGAAATCGTATGCAATTAGACATGGTACGATCCATGATGAGTTTCGCTGACCTACCCATCTTATTTTAGGGATATGCCCTAGAGACCACGGCTTACCTTCTGAACAGAGTTCCAACTAAGATTGTTAAGATTTGTCTACACCATACGAGATATGGAAAGGGAAGAAACCCGATCTTAAGATTGTTAAGATTTGGGGCTGCCCTATCCATGTTAAAAGACAACCCCGATAAGTTGGAATCGAGAATAGAGTGGTGCAAGTTTGTGGGATACCCCAAGGAAACTTGTGGGTATTATTTCTATCATCTCGAGGACCAAAAGATCTTTGTAGCTAAGAGAGCAATGTTCCTTAAGAAGGAATACATTCTTGGTAGAGACAGTGGGAGCATGATAGAGTTGAGCAAGGTTGGAGAACCTAGCTCAAGCACCCTCTATAGCCCGAGTCTGTTTCGGTTCCTAACACACAAGTTCCAACTTTACGTAGGTCCGACAGAATATCTCATCCTCCTGAGAGATATGTGGGACATATTAGAGGAGAAGATATTGAGGATATTGATCCTTAGACCTACGAGGAGGCTATTATGAGTATAGACTCCGGGAAGTGGCAAGAAGCCATGAATTGTGAGATGGATTCTATGTACCCTAACAAGGTTTGGAACCTAGTTGATGCACCCGAAGGTATTATACCCATCGGCTGCAAGTGGATCTTTAAGAAAAAGATCAGAGTAGATAGAAAGGTAGAGACCTATAAAGCAAGGCTAGTGGCTAAGGGATATCGTCAAAGGTAAGGTGTTGACTATGACAAAACCTTCTCACATGTAGCGATGCTAAAATCCATCCGAATTCTGTTAGCTATTACAGTACACTATGATTATGAGATCTGGCAGATGAATGTGAAAACTGCATTCCTCAATGGGAACCTTGAGGAGGAGGTGTATATGATACAACCTGAGGGATTCGTGTCTAAAAACTTCCTAGATAAGGTGTGCAGGTTGCTTAGATCCATTTATGGACTAAAGCAAGCTTTCCGAAGTTGGAACATAAGATTTGATGAGGCAATTAGATCTTATGACTTCGTTAAGAGTGAAGATAAGCCTTGTGTGTATAGGAAGGTAAGTGGGAGCGCTATCACCTTTTTGGTGTTATATGTGGATGACATCCTGATCATTGGGAATGACGTAGGAATGCTATCCATAGTAAGGCATGGTTATCTAGACACTTCTCTATGAATGACTTAGGGGAAGAATCCTATATCTTAGGGATTTGAATCTATAGAGACAGATATAAGAGGATGCTTGGTTTGTCCCAGTCCAGGTACCTAGAAACCATTGTCAAAAGGTTTGGCATGAAAAATTCCAAGAGAGGTCTCATACCGATGAGACATGGGATATCGCTTTCTAGGAGTATGTCCCCAAAGACTTCATAAGAAAGGGCGAACATGGATATGATACCTTATGCCTCAGCGATAGGGTCTATCATATATGTCATGCTATGTACTAGGCCTGATATAGCGCATGCTCTGAGTGTCACGAGCAGGTATCAGACAGATCCAGGCTTGGAGCACTATAAAGCAGTAAAGTGTATTCTTAAGTACTTGAGAAGGACTAAGGATCTTTTACTTGTATATGGAGGTAGTAGCCTCAAGGTTGAAGGTTACATAGATTTGACTTTTTAGTCTGATGTTGATGATAGCAAGTCAAATTCGGGGTATGTGTATACCTTGAATAGAGGAGCAGTGTGCTGGAAGAGTTCCAAGCAAGATACTACTGCTGACTCGACCATAGAGGTGGAGTACATTGCTGCATCAGATACAGCAAAGGAGGGAGTCTAGGTGAAGAAGTTCATCACAGATTTGGGAGTCATGCCGGATAGCGAGGAGCCGATTTCCTTATATTGTGATAACAACGGGGTGATTGCTCAAGAAGAAACCCAAGTCTTATCAGAAATCTAAGCATGTTCTGAGGAGGATCCACCTGATCAGAGAGATCGTGACTCGAGGAGATGTAGTAGTGGAAAGAGTTCCATCCGAAGATAACATTGTAGATCCACTGACAAAGCCATTGTCTCATATTGTCTTTGAGCATCATAGGGGTCTGATGGGGATCAGACACATAAGTGATTGGCTTTAGGTCAAGTGGGAGATTACTAGTCAAAGGTGCCCAACAAGCCAATCACATGAGTGATGGCACGTGTGACTTGACACGGAATCTTTTTGCTTATTATATTTTGGCATTTATCACTTTATACTGATTATTGCATATATGCATATATATATATATTGTGATATCCCTGGATCCGTGCAATGGGAATCAGATCATGATGAGATCACAATAATGAGACCGATTCACCTTTAAACATATATCCTAAACAATCCCGGTCATAGGTTACTCAAGAGGGACATGGTGATAACCGGACAGACTGATGTGCTGTATACCCATCCATATGATGGATGCAGCTGGTCTCATAGCTGCTCGTGTGGGGACACTAGGGATACAGTACAGGTGCTCATTGGAGAATGAGTTCACTGATTGATCCACTTTTGGAATGCTGGATGTTTGATGATACCTTATTGTCAGACAGCGATTCCATAGTTCTAGTGGTGTATTTGGTCCTTAGACTTGAGACACCAAGGATGTCCTATATGAGTGCTCTATTCTTTGATACCATACTTATATATTTGGATGTCTTAGATCTAGTACAACTAGTCATTAGGAGTGGCAGTCGACCTTACGAGGGCTATTGAGTGTCGATAGAGGATCATCCACTCTCGGCATCATGAGAGGAATATCCCATGTGTTCTTGCTCAGACAAATCCCTGGCCAAGGTCATTCGGGTTGAGAGAGAAAAAGTTTTCTAGGAGAATCCGATTAGAGCGAGACTCAAGTAGAAATCGTATGGATCTGACAGCACCATGCTCGAAATATGGTTTCTGGGATATTAGATGGATGAGGGACTATAGGTATATGGTAACTGAGGACAAACAGATCCAATGGATTAGATTCCCATATATCGTCTGGGGACTACGACGTAGTGGCCTAGTACGTCCGTAGTCGATGAGTCGAGTGAATTATTACAAAGATAATAATTCACTAAGTTAGAAGGAGTTTTGACAGGTATGACTCACGGCCAGCTCGATATTGGGCCTAGAGAGTCACAAACATATGGTAGGCATTGCAATGAGTAGAGGTTCGGATATAAGATATCCGCCAAAGCCCTTGTCTTATTGGATATCTAATAAGCCCCTAAATTATTGGATCCTATGGACGAGATCCAATAAGAGCCCATGAGAGATTACTGGATAGAGATCCACTAATCTAAAAGTCTTGGGTAATTGGATGCAGATCGAATACCCACTAGGGGAGGATCCATTTGGTTTAGACAAGGGGCCTCTATAAATATGAGAGATTCAAAGCCTCATAGGCTAGAGCCTTTGCTTGCATCTCCTATTCTCATCCCCCTCTCCACCTTAGAGCAGGCCTGGAGTTTTGAGAAGCGTCGTCATAGCCCTACTGTGTGGATCACCATTAGAGAGGAGGACACTTGACCTCATTCACCCTCTCCTAAAGATCTGCAAGAAAACAGGGATATACGATCTCCCTAGGTAACATATTCTACTCTTTATGTAGTTTTAAGTTTCATAGATTTTGTGCACTAATCTTTACACGATGACGAACATCACTTTGAGAATAGGGGATTTTGATTTCTTGTTCTTCTGCTGCATATGTGATGTCGCCCCCAAGATTTCCCAAAATGGTGTCTATATACTTGGACTAGGATAAGCTAAGCATTCTCTTGGATCTATCTGTTGGGAAAATCTTTGGGGGCAACATCACATGTGCAGCGAAAGAATAAGAAAATAAAATCCTCGATTCCCAAAGAGATGTTCGTCGTCGTGCGAAGATTAGTGCGCAAAATCTGCGAAACTGAAATACTGCATATAGAGTAAATTGTGTTACCTAGGGAGATCATATATCCATGTTTCCTTGCAGATCCTTAGGAAAGGGTGAAGGAAGTCAAGCGTCCTCCTCTCTAGCGGTGATCCACACAATAGGGCTACGATGACGCTCCTCAAAACTCCTGGCCTGCTCTAAGGTC
>NW_008991502.1:543549-553784 GCF_000313855.2 Musa acuminata subsp. malaccensis
GAAGAAGAAGAAGAAGAAGAAGAAGGAGAAGAAGTGGAAACTTTGTTTGAGGTTTTGCATCAACTCCCTATATTTGGGAATCAAACTCATCTAAGGCATGTATTCTAACCTTTTCCTATAGAATTCCTAATCTCTGTTTTCCTTTTAATACTTCATAATTCAAAAGATTTCAGCTTAGTACCAAACCTTTCTTTCCTTTTGATACAAAGCCATGAATCTGAAATTTTTCGGTAATCTGACTTCTATACATTGTTTTGGATCTAAATTTTAGCACTAAACTATGATTTAGGCAAAGCCTAATCCATTTGAAAGTAGACTCAAATATCTATTTTTTTGACACTGAGATTGAATTATTTGTAGTTTAAATGCCTATTAAGACTTCTGTTTCAATTAACCCTATAAATTCTGCAAAATAGGGACTGAAATTTCTGACCTTCTGTTACTAAATTACTCATAACTCTCTAGTGAAAATTCTGAATTGTGCAAAACTTAGTTCTTTTGAAACTATATTTGATATCTTTCTTTTGATATATAATTTAGTAATTTTGAGGTACGTTTGCCTTCTGAAACATTTGTTTAAATTGACTCTATCAATTCTGTAAAATAGAGATGATCAATTCTGACCTTCTATTACTAAATTGCTCATAACTCTCTAGTGAAAATTCTGAATTTTGCAAAATTTAGTTCTTTTGAAACTAAATTCGCATATCTTTCTTTTGATATATAATTTAGTAATTTTGAAGTATGTTTGCCTTCTGAAACATCTATTTAAATTGACTCTATCAATTCTGCAAAACAGAGATGATCAATTCTGACCTTCTATTGCTAAATTGCTTATAACTCTCTAGTGAAAATTCTGAATTATGCAAAATTTAGTTCTTTGGAAAATAGATTCGCATATCTTTCTTTTGACATATAATTTAGAAATTTTGAAGTATGTTTGCCTTCTAAAACATCTATTTAAATTGATTCTATCAAGTCTGCAAAACAAGGATGATCAATTCTGACCTTCCTTTACTCTATTTGTTGTAACTTCCTGTTAAGGACTCAAAAAAATTATAAATCTGACTTCATCCGAAAATAGATTGATACAGATTTCCAATGACATCTATTTTTAGTGATTTGGAGCTTGCTTGGTCACTCAAACAATTCAGGAAATGTATCATTCAAATTATATCAGAATTGAAAACTTTGTTGGGTTTTGCCTATTCAATTTTCATCCTATTGGAAATTTGATTTCTGGTAAATTCTTCTTCAATTGAGCATTATACAAGTCCTTTGAAATTCTTGTATTGTTCATCCTGAAGTTGTTATATATCTGAAATTTATTATGTAATGCTTTGTTTACATTACCTTGTTTGATAAAGGCACATGCATATCTTCGTTGTTCCGCATGTTCTTCTGATATATGCCAATGTTATTGTTCATACTACCCTTTTTGTACTCTAGTGTCTTGTGGGATATTGCGAACCTTTGCCAGAAATGGTAAAGGGAGTTATGCTTAGAGCCCGCGATTGATCTGCCGGCCCCATTGACTTCACTCAGACATGGGTGGATGGAGCTCCCAGACGTGGGAGACTTATGCTTTGTGGTCATCCAGAAATAGATGAATCACATTATATATGTGGTCCCACAGTGCCCTCTATATTTATTGATATGATATCCAAAGCTTTGTTTATGAGTTCATATTATGCTTTGGATAAAAAAAATGGAATGCATGCTACATCAAAAATGTCATACAAGCTTGTGTTTATTATTCGGTTCACTTGTTATACTTTGAAGTATTTCGTTTGTCATTATCATGCCCCTAAACACTCTTATGCCTTTGATATGCACCTAAATGCTTCATGTGCCATTTGATACATGCCTAAATATTTCTTTTGCCAATGAAATGCTCCAATTTCCCTTCTCCTACTGTTATGTCTAATGCTTGTTTTTGAATAAGGTAAACCTTTGTGATTTTATATCAAATTAGATGATTTAAAATGAACACTTGTATTTCTACTTTTGTATCTTGATACTAAGCCTGCTTGAACCTCTCCTATCGCCATGGATATGTTAGACGCTTGCTGAGCTCTTTATACTCACCCCATTGCTATATAAATTTTTTCAGGGTAGCTTGTTACGCACTGAAAAGCTAGAATTGGGTTAAAGCAGTGAAAGTCTAGAAGATTTTTGAGCTAATCTTTGTTGGATGATAGGTTTTTGTTGTATAGTAAACTTTACTTCTGATGTAATGTTAAGGATATGTTGATACTTATGTGTTGTAAAAGTTTAACGGACCGCTCATGTGTATGGAATGATAAGTTTAAGTTGTATAAGGATAAGAACTTATGGTAAATAATGATCTTTTTTGTGATTGTATATATTTCTATGATTTTGGATTTGTGTTGTGGTTGATGTTTAGTTGAGTTGCCTTTAGATTTTGTGAATCTTTGAGTGTAGTGGATTATGATTTATGTAACGTACAGGTTTATGAATTGTGAATATTGATTTTGAATGATTCTTAGTATCCTTAAATTGTTAGATTGGATCCTGGATTGAATTGATGATGAATTATAATATTATTGATTTTAGACCGGGTCACACCTCCTGAATCTGAAAATTCGGGGGGGCGTGATACAGTGTTTCTCGCATGATTAGTTTAAATGGAAATAATTGGATGATCTGGAACCCAAGAATGAAAGATATCTTGTATTGCAAAGATTTTTATGGACTTTTACAGGGGGATAGTGCAAAACCCACAACTATGACAAATGATGAGTGGAAAAGGTTAGATCAAAAAACAGTTGGGTTTATTCAACAGTGGCTTGATGATAGTGTCTTTCACCATGTTTCTACTAAAAGTTCTGCATATTCTCTTTGAAAAAAATTGGAAGGTCTCTATGAAAGAAAAACAGCTAGTAACAAGCATTTTTTATCAAAAAACTTGTGAACCTAAAACATAGAGAGGGTGCTTCTATTGTTGAGCATTTGAATGAAATGCAGAGTATTACTAACCAGTTATCCTCTATGAAAATGTCTCTTGATAATGAGTTGTAGGTATTGTTACTTCTCAGTTCATTGCTAGAAAGTTGGGAGACATTGGTGGTTTCCCTTAGTAATTCTGTGCTAGATGGTGTTGACACCATGAGTCAAGTAACAAGTAGTTTTTTGAATGAGGAGTTGAGAAAAAAGAATTTAGTAACATCTCAGAATGATTCAAAAGCACTTATCTCAGAGAATAGAGGAAGGCTAAAGTCTAGAAGCAATTCACGCATAGGTAGGAGCAAGTCAAGATCAAGAAAATATATTGTTTGCTATAACTATGGTGAGAAAGGACATTACAAGAGGCAATGTAAGCAACCTAAGAAGAGCAAGAAAAAGGAAAAAGAAGTGGAGTCTACAAAGTCAAAAAATAATATCACAACTATAGTGTAGGGTGGTGATTATTTGATTTTGTCTCCTTCTGATGATATTTTTTCTTGTGTGTGTCAGGATCTTGAGTGGGTGATTGACACAGGTACTTCTTATCATGTTACACCACGAAGGGATTTTTTTGCTACATACAGGTCTGAAAATTTTGGTGTTGTCAAGATGGGCAACTATGGCACAACATACATCATTGCATGAGTGATATACATATAAAGACCAATCTTGGCTGCAAGTTTGTGCTTAAGGATGTGAGGCATATGGTTGACTTGAGGCTGAATTTAATTTCAGTTAGAAGACTAGATGATGAAGACTATGAAAGCATATTTCACAAAGGGCATTGAAAGCTCAGTAAGGGTTCTCTTATTGTGGCTAGTGGAAACAAATGTCATACTTTGTACATGTTGCAGGCTAAAGCTTATGGTGAGCAGTTAAATGCTATAGAGAAATACTTCAGCATGGAGTTGTGGCATAAGCGATTGAAACACTAGAGCGAGAAGGGGCTGCAAGCTCTTTCCAAGAGAGAAGTATTACTAGACCTTAGAGGTACACATTTGAACTCTTGTATTGATTGTTTGGTTGGTAAACAACATAGAGTTTCATTTGCTAGTCCTGCTTAGTCTAGAAAAATTCATGCTATAGACCATGTTTATACGAATCTATATGGTCCTTTGAGGCCAAAAACTCCTAGTAGTTCTATTGATGTTCCTAGTATAAGTGGTGCACTTTATTTTGTCACTTTTATAAATGATTTTTCCAGAAAAGTTTGGGCCTATGCTTTGAAGACCAAGGATCAGGTTATTAATATCTTCAAAGAGTTTCATGCTAGGGTTGAAAGGGAGATAGAAAGATAATTGAAAAGCATAAGATCAGATAATGGTGGTGAGTACACAGGATTGTTTAATGATTATTGCAGGTCACATGGCATCCAACATGAGATGACAGTTCCTGGTCCACCTCAGCATAATGCTATTACAGAGAGGATGAACCACATTATCATGGAAAAGATCATATGTATGCTTTCATAGGCTAAGCTACCCAAAAGGTTTCAGAATGAGGCTTTGAGGACTACAGTTGATGTGATCAACTTATCACCATGTACAACCCTAGATGGTGGTGTTGCAGAGCATGTATGGTTAGGGAAAGATGTTTCCTACAAGCATTTGAGAGTGTTTGGTTGTCATGCATTTGCACATATTCTAGACAATGAGAGGTCCAAGCTGGATGGTAAGACTAAATAATGTATTTTTCTTGGTTACTCACATGATCAGTTTAGTTACAGGCTTTGGGATCCAAAAATGCAGAAGGTGTTTAGAAGTAGAGATGTAGTCTTCTTTGAGGATTAAACCTTTGAAGATTTGAAGAAGAAGACACCAGCCAAGACTTCTGTAGAAGGATTAGCATATTATGACCCAGTTACTCCTCTAGTATATCAAGGTAATGGGGAAGATGTGCACGAAGATGGTGTCGAGCCTGATGTTGATCTAGCTGTTGAATCTCATATTTTGATACTGAAACCATTTGATATATGTTTATGATTTAATCTACGTTTTGAGTGACACAGGATGCTTCGATCAGGATGAGACAATTAAAGCACGAAAAATCATGTTGTGCCGAAGGAACATGTTAGAAGATTGGACGTCGGGCCGATGGATCGGTCGACGTATCGACAGAAGGCTTCGGGCCGTGGACTCGGGCATCGGGCCAAGAAGAGCGGGTATTGTACCAAGGATATCGGAGTTGCGAAGTCAATTGGCCGATTGGGCAATAGGCTGCAGGAGAGGCCGATGAGCCGAATAATCTGCTGAAGCGTCGAGGGACCTTGACATGTCGGATAACATGGTTAATTGCTTAGGATTAATTGTCTCGATCGAAGTTTTATTTTACATGTGTAGGATTAACTATGATGGAAGTAAGACATGTAGCAGGAGTTGTTCCGGATTCAAGACTATGATCATGTTGGGAGTTCGAGAGTTCGATAGAAGTCCGGACAATCGTCGGAGGTTCTATGGGAACAAATCCGAGAAGTCCAGGAGCTTGCCAAAAGAAGCTCGTCGGAACTCACCAAGTGGATCGTCGCAAGTCCAGGAGTTTGCCAGAAGTCCGCTGGAGCATCACCGAGGGTTCATCGGATGATCAACGGAAGTTCACTAGAAGCTCGCCGGAAGAAGCGATTGACGCACCGGAGAAAGTTGCAGTAAATGTCTTAAGATATATCATAGTTAGCACTATGATTAAGTTAGAAATGGGAGGTGATCCCATTAACTTAATCTTGGGACAATTGGGTCCTTGACAGACCGATATTGGGCCGAATGGATCAACCCATTTGGACCCAGATTTCTTGGCCAACGGTGGCATCGCTTGGGTCGGCGGTGGCACCGCCCAGGGCTTATTCTCCGAGTGAGACTGGGCAGTGCAACCGCCCCTGACAGGCGGTGGAACCGCCTGAGCTCGTTCTCCGAGCTCTGCCAAGCGGTGCAATCGCCCCAGTCAGGCGGTGGCACCACCTGGGCTCAATCTCCGAGCGAGATTGGCCGGTGCAACGGTCCCTGTCAAGCGGTGGCAACGACCAAAGGCTCAGTCTCCGAGCTCTGCCAAGCGATGCAACTGCCCCTGACAGGAGGTGGCACCACCCAGAGGATCAGTTTCCGAGCTCTACCAGGTGGTGCAACCACCCCAGTCAGGCGGTGCAACCGCTAGACCCCGGAATTCCGGGAGATGATAGTTTTGAGCTCAAAATTCAAACTGGTTTGGGGCCTATAAATACCCCACCCTTTCAGCAATAAAAGGGAAACCAAAAGTACCGAAAGCTTGATCTTACTCTGTGATTTTAGAGCTCAAAAGTGTTGTAAAGGCTAGAAGTTCTCCTCCCTCTTTTCTTCCAAGTTTTGAGCTTTCAAGAGAGGAGAAAAATTCTATAAGAGTTGTCTCCTAAGCCCGTTAAAAGGAGTGAAACTGTAAAAGGGTGGTTGGCCTTCGCTTGTTGAAGGAAGGCCTCTAGTGGACGTCGGTGACCTCATCGGAGGAGGAAGCAAAAAGTGGATGTAGGTCAAGATTGATCGAACCACTCTAAATCTCGGTTTGAATTTACTTTGAGCATCTTATCTTTACTGCAAACCTCCTCAGTAGCTTACTGCCTTTTGCTCATTTACGAACGTGTTTCATAGTTAAGTATTTTCCAAATCGGCGTTAAGAAAGAAATCGATTTTATCGTACAAACATCATATTTTAGTTTTACGCTTACATTCTGATTTCCATAATAACTGCAAACTACCTTTATATCTTTGCTTTAACTGCATCTCGCTTGATCATAAGTTAAAGTGATTTACGAATCGGCTTTCTTACCAAAATTATTTTTATCGTACGAATGCAGTTTTACTCGTCCAAAGTTTTCCACTGCACTAATTCACCCCCCCCCCCCCCCCCCTCTTAGTGCTCTTGATCGTAATAATTGGTATCAGAGCCTAGTATTTCTCATTTCAGATTTACACCCGAGAGAAATGGCTCTTCATGGCTTTCAAGAGGGCTTATCGGTTGTTCGTCCACCGTTGTTTAACGGATTGGACTACACTTATTGGAAAACTCGAATGAGAGTTTTCTTGATTTCTATGAATTTGGATTTATGGAATAATGTTGAAAATGGTTTTCAACTTCCCTCTAAACCGATGAACGAATGGTCGGATTTTGAGAAGAAGTATTTTTCTTTAAACGCAAAGGCTATGAATGCCTTATTTTGCGCTTTGGACAAAAATGAGTTCAATCAAATTTCTATGTACGAAACGGCTTTTGATATTTGGCGAATACTTGAAATCATGCACGAGGGAACTAGTAGAGTCAAAGACTCAAAAGTTAACATTTTATTGCATGATTTTGAGCTTTTTCGAATGCAACCAAGCGAGACTATAGGCGACATGTACACTCGTTTCACGGATGTCGTCAATAATCTAAGAGTTCTTGGTAAATATTTTTTGAATTTTGATCTCGTAAGCAAGACCTTAAGATCCCTTCCAAAAAGGTGGGATCCTAAAATAACCACAATACAAGAGATAAAAAATTTAAATGATTTTTCATTAGAAGAATTAATCGAGTCATTAATGACATATGAAATGACACTTTTGGAACATTATGAACCCGATGAGCACTTGAACTACCTTCCAAAGAATAGGAAGGATTTGGAACTTCGGACAAATGAATACCACTTGAGCAATAACTCAAGTGATGAGGACAATGATGAACTTGAACTTCGAACACTAAATTTTAATAAGTTTATTAAATAAAAATTTAAAATAAATAATAAACTTGAACGGAGGAAGAGGCCAAAGAAGAGGAAGGCAACCAAGGATGAATCAAGAACTTCCAAAGGTGAAACGACGAATTGGGCTTTGACGGGCTTCGACTACAAGGTAAGTAACTCAATTCTCTTGAATTATTTTGAAATTACTTGAAGTTTTTCATGAGTGCTTAATTTAGATAGTAGGAATAGGAAATAAAAAATTGTTTTTCAAATATTATATCATGTTTTTATTTTTAGCATCTTTAAAAAATTAAAAATTTGATCATGAAAAGTATATTGCTAAGGTTTCATGCATGTTATGTTTTGAAATGTTGAATGATGTATGTAACATTAGGGATGATAATTATATGATATGTGATAATGCTTAGGATTAATCCATGCATGTGTATCTTGATGATTTTATGTCATGCATGAGTTTTTGAAGTAAAATGTTGATTTGAAACTCTCATTTTAGATTAACATATTTTTGGTCTAATCGTTTTTATGATGAATTAAGATGACATTCTCATGACATATTAAGATGACATAGTGCATGTACAACTATGTATGAATTTTTTGATAGTCTTTTGATGATAGATGTGATATCATGATGTGTTTGGTCTTAACGGTTTCATGACGAAACTTATGTTTCGATTTTAAATGATGATACATGTTTTCACAAAAGACTTGAATACCCTCACATGAAATCAATGAAATGGAAATGAATTTTCTATCATATTGAGATTAATGAATTTATTTTACCAACTTGTGAATCTCATGAAAATAAACATGAAAATAAATGAGTGTATCATGCATTTGGTCTTAATCATTTCTCTTGAACATACTTTTTGAAATCATACTTGATTATGAATATCAAGATATTAAAAGGATGTTAACATAGAATCATGCTTGATGATTTGTTTTATGAAATTTACCTTTACGTCTTAAATGTTGACACTTGTTTTATTAAAGGTAAAGGTATGCTTATAAGAAGCAAATCACATGAATAGAAATTTATTAAAATGAAATGCGATCCTCTATCTTATCAACTTTTCAATAAATCTATGCTTGTCATGTATGAATTTATTGAATGTGACTTTGAGGATGATTTCGGATTTCACAAATGCTTGATTCATACTTATGACATGAGACACATTTTAAATATGAATCATATTCAATGCTTCAATCATGTTAAATATGATAAAATGAGGAAAAATTTTGATCATGCATGGTAGGATATAATTGCTATAATGAGAATTTTACACTCTTACATGCCTTAATAACATGTTGAAAATTATGTGTTTTGGATATAAAAATTTCCATGATCATGAGCATGTTTTATCTTCATGATTGTGTTTGAAAATCTATAGCAAAACAATATCCGAATGCATGAAAGTGTTAAATTTCATTTTCGGATTTTCGTGATCCTAACAATTCATTTTTAAAAATCGATTAATCTTGATTTGATAATTTAAATGAGCTTTATCTTGATTTTTTAAAATTTATAAATTAAGATTTCTTATGCTTAAATCAAGATTTTATATGCATAAATTAATATCTTGTTCTCTTACAAGATCGAATGAATTCTATCTTTTTCATGATCTCCTAAGAATTATTTATGTTATTTATTTAAGAGGAGATTTGCTAAAATGAATCACGGTTTCTCTTGATTTCTCAAAATTATAACTTGAGTATTCATTTAATAAATCAAGATTGTTCATATGTTCTCTCACGACATCTTTTAAGGCTTATGACTTGAATTTTTTTATGTTAAAATTCTTTGAATGAATGAAATACATCTCATCACCTAATAATTCTTCTTGATTTTCCTTATGTGATGATATGAATACATGAAATATTCATTAATTTGTTTTGATAAGAAGTTTCGATCATGCATGGTAGGATGTAATTTGATAAAATTTGTACCATCATGATGTGAAATAAATGATGATTTGGAATCATGCATTAATAATGATTTTATATTTTATGATTTGGTATGATGCATGCAATTATAAAATATTCATAAATTTGAAATGATGCATGCAATACTTATGATAATGATGTACATGATGTATTGTATATGATGTGTATCATGAATGCTTTAAATAATGAATGTTTGGTATCAGGATCAACATGTTGATAAATGCTAAAAATTTTAATATTTGAGTATCATGTATGATATGCTCATTAATGATGATTGATTTATTTTTCGGTATCGTGCATGAAAAATAAGGTTTTTGAAATTGTGTATGTTTTAATTTGAATATATAATGATGCACAAATAAGATTGATACTTACCTTTGTCATAATTTAAAAATTGATATAAGGGTCTTCCCTTCTTTTTGACAATGACAAAGGGGAAGCAATAATTTCTTCCATGAACATCATGAAAAGAGGCAAACTAGCTAGCTTGGACAATTCAAGACGAAAGCAAAAATTGCACTTCTCAAAAGAGAAGAAATTGCTATCTTGAACATCACCGATAATTGCTAGTTTGAAATCTCAAGAAGAAGCAAAACATGCTAATGTGCACATCTAGCAAACTTGCATG
>NW_008991502.1:603406-620884 GCF_000313855.2 Musa acuminata subsp. malaccensis
GGGGGGGGGGGGGAGGGGGGTGAATTAGTGTAGCGGATTAAAACGTCGGTTTTAGAAAATCTTTCGTACGATAAAAATCGAACTCGGAAGTGCATAACTTGAAAACGTATTCGTAAAGGTGTACAGCAAAAATAATGAGGAAGTAAAGCACGTATGAAGGTTTGTAGTAAGGTAAATAGCAATAAGTAAATGCAAACCAGAGAACACGCCAATTTAAAGTGGTTCAGTCAAATGACCTACGTCCACTTGCGAAGCCTTCTTCAATGAAGCTCCCAACTTCCACTAACAAATCTCTTTGAAGGGGAAGGACAAATACCCCTCTTACATCCTTTTACAATTGGTTCACACTCTTACAAATTTTTGAAGAGAAAGAAGGAGGTGAACACTCAAGCAATTGAGAACAAGACTTACTAAAGACTTCTCTAAGACTTTTATCACAATCTATTGCTTTCTTAAAGGTTGTGTTCTCTGCTGAGAATTGAGGGGTATTTATAGGCCCCAAGAGGATTCAAATTTGGGCTCCAAAATTTGAATTCTCTTGGGTTCCCGAGGCTGGCGGTGCCACCGCCTGACCTCTCGGGTGCTGGGCGGTGCCACCGCTCAGTCCAGCGGTGCCACCGCTCAATTCTCGGGTTCTGGGCAGTGCCACCGCCTACACTATTTCAGCTTACTGGTTGGGCTCCAAACATGGCCCAAACCAGTCCGAACTCGGGCCCAATTGGTCCCTACTTGGGTTATAGGAATAATACCTAATCCTAACCCTAATTAACGTGCTAACTACGAATTTAAAGCCATTTCCTAAGCTATTACAAAGTCCGCAAGTCAAGATTTTTTCCAGCGAGCTTCCGGCAAACTTCCGACGGTCTTCCGACGAACTCTCGGAAACCATTCTACGGACTCCCAGCAAACTCCTAGACTTCACGATTTGATCTTGGCGTGTTCTAACGAGCTTCTTTGGCAAGCTCCGATCTTTCTCGGCGAGCTCCGCGAACTTCCAACGAACCTTCCGGTGAGCTTCCGAAAAACCTTTCGGCAAGCTCCCTACTCATTCTCGGCTAGTTCCGGCAGCATTCCCGACGAACCTTCGGACTTCCGTCGAACTCTCGAACTTGCAACAAATCCTTCGCGCTTGACTCCGACACTTTGTTTCACTTTATGTCTTCGTCGTTATCGTAGTTAATCCTACACACACAAGCCAAAACTCTACTCTGATCTAGACAATTATTACAACGCGAATTGACATTCTATTGCTCGGCACGTCATTGGTTAGCGCTTCATCCGATTCTTCAGTGCATCGTCCTCTCTTGTGGCTTGTTGCTCAATCAGCGGTTGACCTCTGCAACCCTAATATTCTTGGTGCAATTCCGCTCTTGGCCCGATGCCCGACGTCCGAAGCCTTCTGCCATCCAATATCCTAACGTGATCTCCTCCGGCGCAACGTCAATTCCTCCTGCGTTAACTGTCTAATCCTGATCGAGTAGACCTGCATCACTCAAAATGTAGTTAAACATCTAAACACAATCAATTAGTTTCATCATCAAAATCCGAGATTCAACACTACCTATCTCATTCTGGGGATACATCATAGAGACCACAACTTACCTTCTGAACAAAGTTCCAATTAAGTCGATAGTGCCTACACCATATGAGAAATGGAAAGGAAAAAAGCATGATCTTAAGGTTTGGGGCTGCCCTATCTACATTAAGTGACACAACCCCGATAAGTTGGAATCGAGGACAGAGTAGTGCAAGTTCAAGGGATACCCCAAGGAAACTTGGTGGTATTATTTCTATCATCCCGAGGACCAAAAGGTCCTTGTAACTAAGAGAGTAGTGTTCCTCGAGAAGGAACACATTCTTGGTGGAGATAATGGGAGCTTGATAGAGTAGAGCGAGGTCGAAGAACCTAGCTCAAGCACCACTCCACAGCCTGAGTTTGTTCAGGTACCTAACACACAAGTTTCGACTTTACGTAGGTCTAGCAGAGTATCCCATCCTTTTAAGAGATATATGGGACATATTAGAGGAGAGGATGTTGAGGATATTGATCCTCAAACTTACGAGGAGGCTATTATGAGTATAGACTCCGGGAAGTGACAAGAAGCAATGAATTTTGAGATAGACTTCATATACTCCAACAAGGTTTATAACCTAGTTGATGCACCTGAGGGTATTCTACCCATTGGTTGCAAGTGGATCTTCAAGAAGAATATCGGTGTAGATGGAAAGGTAGAGACCTATAAAGCAAGGCTAGTGTTTAAGGGGTATCGTCAAAGACAAGGTATTGACTATGACGAAACCTTCTCACCAGTAGCTATGTTAAAATCCATCTGAATTCTATTGGCTATTGCAACACACTATGATAATGAGATCTGGTAGATAGATGTGAAAACAACATTCCTCAATAGCAACCTTAAGGAGGAGGTGTATATGATACAGCCTAAGGGATTCGTGTCCAAGGACTGCCTAGATAAGGTGTGTAGGTTGCTTAGGTCCATTTATGGACTAAAGTAAGCTTTTTGAAGTTGGAACATAAGATTTGATGAGGCAATCATATCTTATGACTTCGTTAAGAACGAAAATGAGCCTTGTGTGTACAAGAAGGTAAGTGGGAGTGATATCACCTTCTTGGTATTATATGTGGATGACATCCTGATCATTGGGAATGATGTAGGAATGTTATCCATAGTAAAGTCTTGGTTATCTCTACACTTATCCATAAAGGACTTAGGGGAAGTATCTTATATCTTGGGAATTCAAATCTATAAAGATAGATTTAAGATGATGCTTGCCTTGTCCCAATCTAGGTACATAGACACCATTGTCAAAAAGTTTGGTATGAAAAATTCCAAGACAGGTCTCATACCGATGAAACATGGGATATCATTTTCTAGGAGTATGTCCCCAAAGACTCCTGAAGAAAGGGCAAACATGAATAGGATACCCTATACCTCAGCGATAGGGTCTATCTTATATGTCATGCTATATACTATGCTTGATATAGCGCATGCTCTAAGTGTCACGAGTAGGTATTTGGCAGATCCAGACTTTGAGCATTGGAAAGCAGTAAAGTATATCCTTATGTACTTGAGAATGACTAAGGATCTTTTATTGGTATATGGAGGTGGTAGCCTTAGGGTTAAAGGCTACACAAACTCGAGTTTCTAGTCCGACGTCGTTGAGAGCAAGCCGAATTCATGGTAAGTATATACCCTGAATGGAGGAGCAGTGTGCTAGAAGTGTTCCAAACAAGATACTACTACTGACTCGACCATAGAGGTGAAGTACATTGCTGCAGCAGAGGAAGCAAAGGAGGGAGTCTAGATGAAGAAGTTTTTCACAAATCTAGGAGTTGTGCCAAGCAATGAAGAGCTGATTTCCATTTATTGTGATAACAACGGAGCGATTGCTCAAGCAAGGGAACCCATCGAATGTGTTCTGAGGAGGTTCCACCTGATCAGAGAGATCATGACCCCAGGAGATGTAGTAGTGGAAAGAGTTTCATCCAAAGATAACATCGCAGATCCATTGACAAAGTCATTGTCTCCAATGATCTTTGAGCGTCATAGGGGTCTGATGGGGATCAGACACATAGATGATTGATTGACTTTAGGAAAAGTGGGAGATTGCTAGTCAAAGGTGCCCTACAAGCCAATCAAGTGAGTGTTGGCACGTGTGACTTGACATGCAGTCTTTTTGCTTATTATTATTATTTGGTATTTTATCACTTTATATTGTATATTGCTTAAATATATTATGATGCCCATGGATCAGTGCAATGGGAATTGGAACATGATGAGATCAAGATAATGATACTGATTCTCCTTTAAACACAGATCCTAAATAATCATGATCATAGGTTACTCGAAAGAGACATCGAGATAACTCGATAGACTAGTGTGTTGTATACCCATCCATATGATGGATGCAACTAGTCTTATAGCTGCTCATGTGGGGACACTAGGGATATAGTACAAGTGATAGAACCCCAGAGGAATTCTATTTAGATAGATCTTTGAGGGAGATCACTCCTTGGAACGCTATAGGGGTTCCATCCTCCTAGAAGTCGGCCAAATTGCTACAATTGTAGATAGATCTTATTCTCAAAGAGATAGAAGTTGCATGCTTATATAGGGCTCCAAATTCTAGCCCTAGGGGCTACTTCCTAAGTGAGTTACCCCTTTTGCCCTCAACCCTAACCAACCAGCCTAGTAAAAGGGGGCGACGGTTAGGAAGTCCAAAGGCCCAAATATAAAACCTAGTAATTTTTCTTTATAGGATAGAGGCGACTATGTAGAGTTTATTAATTAATTTAATATGAACAAGCTTGAGTTGACTCTCCTAGAGCTCCTCAATATGTTGAGGGAGACAGAGAGCACTATCAAGAAAGAGAATCCAATTCTCTAGACTAGTGAGACCAGAAAGAAAAGGAAAGCAGAAAAGTCCCTTAAGAAGGGCAAGGGCAAGGGCAGACCAAGTAAATCAAAGGTTACTAAGAAAGATCCGGCAAAGGACAAAGGCCAGTGCTTCCACAATAGAAAAGATTGGTAATGGAAGAGGAACTATAAAGAGTACCTTACAGAGAGGGCGAAACATAAGCTTGGAGAAGCTTTAGGTACATTCATGATCAGTCTCCATTTGTCAGACTCTTATGATAACACATGAGTATTGGATACCGGTAGTTTTAGCAAGTCCTAGGAGATTGGCAAGAGATGAGATAAACCTCAAGATAGGCAATGGAGCAAAAGTTGCTATAGTAGTTGTTGGCGAGGTCACCCTACATCTACCTGGAGGAGCTATTATTGCATTGGATGCATGCAATTTTGTTCCTTCTATTATCAAAAACATTATTTCCATTTCATATTTGATAGTTAGTGGATATAAATTAGTTTTTGAGAACAATGGTTGTTCAATATTATTAGATGATGAGATCATCACGAGAGGAACATTGCATAATGGTTTGTTTATGCTAGACACTACTCCACATATCATAAATATAAGTGTATCCAAGAGGAAACGAGATGAGATGAACAGTGCATACTTATGGCATTGTAGGCTAGGTCACATCCATGAGCAAAGGATTCAAAAGTAGCTAAAGGATGGATATCTAGATTCATTCGATTATGAATCATATGCAACCTGCGAGCCTTGCCTTCATGGAAAACTGACCAACTCTCCATTTAGTGGAACTAGAGAAAGAGCCACTAAACTACTGGAACTCATACATAGTGATATATGTGGACCCTTGTCAACTCATGCCATTGGTGGTTACTCATACTTCATTACCTTTACTGATGATTTCTCAAGGTATGAAAATGTATACTTAATGAAGTACAAGTTCAAGGCTTTTGAGAAATTCGGAGAGTATAAGAATGAAGTTAAGAACCAGACTGGAAAGAGTATCAAGACTCTTCGATCAAATCGAGGAGGTGAGTACTTAAGTAAAAAGTTTACCTAGTTCCTCAAAGACCATGGGATTCTATTCGAATGGACACCATTTTATACACCTCAGCTCAATGGTGTCTCTGAATGGAGAAATCGTACGCTGTTAGATATGGTACGGGCCATGATGAGTTTAGTTGATCTACCCATCTCATTCTAGGGATATGCCCTAGAGACCGCAGATTACCTTCTAAACCAAGTTCCAACTAAGTCGGTAGTGTCTACACCATATCAGATATGGAAAGGAAAGAAGCTCGATCTTAAGATTGATAAGATTTGGGGCTACCCTACCTACATTAAAAGACACAACCCTGATAAGTTGGAAACAAGGACGGAGCGGTGCAAGTTCGTGGGATACCCCTAGAAAACTTATGAGAATTATTTCTATCATCTCGAGGACCAAAAGGTCTTTTTAGCAAGAGAGCGGTGTTCCTTAAGAAGGAACACATTCTTGGTGGAGATAGTGGGAGCATGAGAGAGTTGAATGAGATTGGAGAACCAAACTCAAGCACCACTCTACAGCCCGAGTCTATTTAAGTACGTAATATATAAGTTCCGACTTTATATAGGTCCGGTAGAGTATCCCATCCTCTTGAGAGATTTATGGGACATATTGGAGGAGAGGATGATGAGGATATTGATTCTCAAACCTATGAGGAAGCTATTATGAGCATAGACTCCGGGAAGTGACAAGAAGCTATAAATTATGAGATGGATTCCATGTACTCCAACAAGGTTTGAAACCTAGTGATGCGCATGAGGGTATTGTACCCATCGATTATAAGTGGATCTTTAAAATAAAGATCAGAGTAGATGGCAAGGTAGAGACCTATAAAGCAAGGCTACTGACAAAGGAGTATCGTTAAAGATAAGATGTTGACTATAAAGAAACCTTCTCACTCGTAGTCATGCTAAAATCCATCTGAATTCTATTTTCTATTGAAGCACACAATAATTATGAAATCTAGCAGATAGACGTGAAAACCACATTTGTCAATGGTAACCTCGAGAACGGAGGTGTATATGATATAGCCCGAGGGATTCATGTCCAAGGACTACCCAGGTAAGGTGTGCAGGTTGCTTAGATCCATTTATGGACTGAAGCAAGCTTCTCGAATTTTGAACGTAAGATTTGATAAGGCAATCAAATCTTATGACTTCGTTAAGAATGAAGATGAGCCTTGTGTGTACAAGAAGGTAAGTGGGAGCGCTATCACCTTCTTTGTATTATATGTGAATGACATCCTGATTATTGGGAATGATGTAGGAATGCTATCCATAGTAAAGGCTTAGTTATTTAGACACTTCTCCATGAAGGACTTAGGGGAAGCATCCTATATGTTAGGGATTCAGATCTATAAAGATAGATCCAAGAGGATGCTTGGCTTATCCCAATCCAAGTACATAGACACCATTATCAAAAGATTTAGCATGAAAAATTTCAAGAGATGTCTCAAGTCACGATCTGTCGATCAATAATGGCACTTGGCTGGGTCTAGAGTTCTCCTTGGGTAGTCATATTTGGTGTGTGGCTTTGGGCTGTCTCCAAGCACTTATTTACAACTTCCGTCTAGCCGTCGATTTATGGGTGATATGTCATACTCCTTTTCAATTTAGTACCCTGCATATGGAATAACTTTGTCCAAAATCTGCTCGTGAAGATGCAAGTAGAATTTGTCACAAGCATAATGCATCCCTTATAGTTTAATTCTTTTGAGTCCCAATTGTAATGAGCCACAGAGCTTGGTGCTTCCTCCAATTTTGTTATGATCTTACTGGTCTCCAAATCTTCTTGCCATTCTATCTTAATATCCTCAAGGAAGTCGCTGGTCGAAAGTGAAACGACCGAAAATTCAGCTTGCTTGGGTAGCTGCAAAAGCACATCTACAACAACATTCTCTTTCTACTTTTTGTAAGATATTTCATAATTAAATCCAAGAAGTTTTGTTACCCATTTTTGCTGCTCAAGGGATGATATATTTTGCTCCAAAAAGTACTTAAGGTTTTTATTATCACGCCCCTCAAAATATTGATAATATTAAAAAAATTTCAACACAAATCCATCCAGGATCCAAACACACATTTGAGGTCACTAAGAAAACATTCAGATCAAAATTTAACCTCTATAATCTACAAATTTATAAACCCTGTGTAGTTCATAAACATACAACACATCGCTCGATGATTTATAAAATCTGAACCCAACTTATGAATTTTTGCTTTCTTCAACAAAAGGTGGAATATCTTAGGTATATCATATCAGAGGAAGATGTGATGGTGGAACCCTCCAAAATAGAAGCAATGCAGAATTGGCTGACCCCGAGGAACAAAAAAATTGCTATATGGCTTTCTGGGTTTAATAGGCTACTACCGCAAGTTCATGAAAAACTATGGAAAGATCAGTATACCACTTACTTCCTTACTGAAAAAAGAGGTCTTCCAATGGTTGGACAAAGCCTTCGCTGCCTTCGACAAACTTAAGGTAGCCATGACGACAACGCAGAGGAACTCTAGCCTTTTATAACACTTTTAAGCTCTCAAATACTCAGAATAAAAGTAAGCTTTCGGTGCCCTTTCATGCAGGAAAGGGTGGGGTTTATATAGGCCCTAATCAGTTTGAATTCGGAGCTCAAAAGTGTCAATTCCTGGATTTCTGGGGTCCTGACGGTACCACCACCATAACTGGGTAGTACTACCACCTATCATTTGTCACTGAGCAGTACTACCGCTCACTCTAGGTAGTACTACCGCCTGACATCGTTCGGAGACCGAGCTAAGGTGGTACCACCGCATGATAGGGGCAATACCACCACTAGCAGTAATAACTGCCAACGGTACTACCGCCTGACAGGGGTGGTACTACCGCCCAGAACTCCTAGGAGACCGAGTCTCCTGGGCGGTGCCACCACCGGCCAAGAATTCTGGGTCTAAATGGGCTAATCCATTCGGCCCAATTTGGGTCTGTCAAGGGCCCAATTGGCCCCTAGATTAAGTTAATGGGATCACCTCCTAATCCTAACTTAATCTATATGCTAACTATGATAATTAAGACATCAATACTGTAGATTGTATTCCGGTGTGTCAATCGCTTCTTTCGACGAACTTCCGACGAACATCCGACAAACCCTCGATGATGCTCCGGCTGACTCCCAGCAAACTCCTAGACTTGTGATGAGCTTCTTTAGCAAGCTCCTGGACTTGGTGAGTTTAGATGAGCTTCTTTGGCAAGCTCCTGGACTTCTCGGATTGTTCCCTCAAAACCTTCGACGACCGTCCGAACTTCCGACGAACTCTCAAACCCCCAACGTGATCTTGGTTTTGACTCCGGCTTAACACCTGCTGCATGTCTTATTGCCATCGTAGTTAATCCTGCACACTTATCTCAATATATGGATTAGATAACCAAATGACAATTGACTTTATCATCAAAATCCGAGATTCAATAATCTCCTCCTTTTTTATGATGACAATCAATTGATGACGGAGTTAACCTTAACTCCCCCTATCTATATGTCATACTTGAGATAAGTCATTCTTGAATTCAATGCCTTTAAATTCAAGAGACTTAATGATAAGTTAAGTTCATTTAAACTTATCAATACCTTCATCATGATTCCTATCATGATGTATCTTTCTGAAAATGATGTCAAGGCTTGACATCCATTTTCAAGTCTTATATTTCATATGTAAAAGATAGCAATCGTAGCAATTCATCACAGACAAGATATCAATTTGTAATATTACGATGTAAGCTCTAGATATCTTATCATGATGCAAATATGATAATCATAGCAATTCATCATATGGTAAGATATCAACATTGTAAAATTACAATAAAAGCTCTAGATATCTTATCATTAATGCAAATATGGCAATGATAGCAATTCATTCTATCATCAATTTACCACATATTTCTCCCCTTTTATCATCAACAAAAAGGAGAACGATTCAAGCGTATTTCAAGCATAGTAATAAGTGTGGTAAAAATTCATGTTATTTTTCAACCATAAGATACCATTCATACAAATTATTTTTTAAGCAATCATGACTTGGTATCATTCAAAAGTCCATTAAGGAGATAACTTTCATTACCATTCATACAAATCAACATTCCTAATTCTCTTCTAATGAAATCAAATTATTCTTCACTTAAAGGCTTTGTAAAAATATCAGCTAGTTGATGTTTAGTATCAATAAACTCTATAACTACATCATGATTAGTGACATGATCTCGTATAAAGTGATGTTTAATATCAATATGCTTTATTCTTGAGTGTTGAATGAGATTCTTTGTTAAGCATATTGCACTTGTGTTATCACATTTAATGGGAACATTTTTAAGATGAATTGTATAATCTTCTAAGGTATTTTTCATCCATACAACTTGTGCACAGCATGCACTAACTACAATATATTCAACTTCGGTTGTTGATAGTATAACTGAGTTTTATTTTTTAGATGACTAGGAAACAAGGGCATGTCCTAAAAATTGATATGTTCTTGATGTGCTTTTTCTATCTAGTCTATACCTAGCAAAATCTGCATCAGCATAAGCAATTAGCTCAAAATTCTCGGATTTTGGATACCATAATCCTAGATTTGTGGTACCTTTAAGATATCTAAGTATTATTTTAACTACTTTTAGATGAGATATCTTAGGATTCGAGTAAAACCTAGCACAAAGTTCTACACTGAACATGATATCTGGTCTAGTTGCAGTGAGGTAAAGTAAACTTTCTATCATACCCTTATAAGTTTTTTCATCAAAACTTTTTTCACTTTCATCAATTTATAACTTAGTGGAGGTGCTCATAGGAGTGTTGATAGCTTTTGAGCTATCTATATTAAATCTTTTTAATATATCTAAAACGTATTTAGTTTGACTAATAAAGATGTCATTGCTTAGTTACTTAATTTATAAGCCTAAAAAGAAGGTTAATTCTCCCATCAAACTCATTTCAAATTCAAGGTTCATAGTTTTAGCAAATGATTCACAAAGAGATTCGTTCATAGAATCGAAGATTATATCATCAATATAAATATGAACAATGAGAAAATTATTTTCAAAATTTTTGATAAACAATGTAGTATCGACCTTGCCTTTAAAGAAATTATTTTCAATAAGAAAAGAGCTAAGTCTCTCGTACCAAGCCCTTGGGGCTTGTTTTAAATCATAGAGAGCTTTAGTTAATTTAAACACATAATTAGGGAGACTATTATTTTCAAATATGGGAGATTGTTCAACATAAACTTCTTCAGAAATAAAGCCATTAAGAAAAGCACATTTAACATCCATTTGAAACAACTTAAAATTATTACTACTAGCATAGGAAAGGAGCATCCTTATGACTTCTAATCTAGCCATAGGAGCGGGTTTCTTCGTAATCGATACCTTCTTCTTGGTTGAAACCTTTGACAACTAATCTAGCCTTGTTTCTAACCACGATACTACATTCATCTTACTTGTTTCTAAAGACTCATTTAGTACCAATAACTAAATGGTCATTTGGCCTAGGAACAAGCTTCCACACCTTATTTGTCTCAGATTGATTTAACTCATCTTGCATTGCGATAATCCATGAATCTTCTTTCATGGCTTCGTCAATACATTTAGGTTCAATTTGAGAGAGAAAAGCGGTGTTTGCATAAATTTTTTTAAGAGAATAACGTGTTTGAACCCCCTTAGATGTGTCTCCTATGATTAGTTCCTTAGGATGAGCATCTACATGCTTCCAATGATAAGGATGTTTCGAAAGTGGATGCATCCAAGTTGCTAGTTAGAGAAGGGGTTTCATTTAAATTCAAGGAATCAAAATTAACATCATCATCAAAATCATTTTTCTTGATTTCGGAATTCTCATTGAAAACAACATGAATGGATTCTTCTATAATTAAAGTTCTTTTATTGAAGATACAAAATGCTTTAGAAATCGAGGAATAACCAAGAAAAATTTTTTCATCGGATTTAGCATCAAATTTCCTAAGGCATCTTTTTCATTCAATATAAAAAACTTACACCCAAAAACTTTAAAATCTGAAACATTGGGTTTTTTGTTGTTCCACAACTCATAAGGGGTTTTGGTGAGTAAGGGTCTTACTAGAATTTTATTCATAACATAGCATGCCATGTTTACGGCTTCGGCCCAAAAATATTTGAGTAGACTATGTTCATTCAACATGGTTCTTGTCATTTCTTGTAAATTTCTATTTATTCTTTCTACTACTCCATTTTATTGAGGATTTCTTGGAGTAGAGAAGTTGTGGTTATATCTATTAGATTCACAAAATTCTTAAAAATCACGGTTTTGAAATTCACCACCGTGATCACTTCGAATTGATGAAATCATGACACCCTTTTCATTTTGAACAATTTTATAAAACTTGGTGAAATATCTAAAGCATTCACTTTTGTGTTTTAAGAAATAAGTCCATGTGTATCTACTATAATCATCTACAATAACAAAAGCGTATTTGTTACCTCCTTTATCGGTAAGGATTATGTTCAAGGACTTGCTACCAACCTCGAATTTCTTCAAGGTGTCCTTGAGTAGCAAGTTCTTCTTTTGGAGTACTTCTATGTCATGGCATTTCGTACATGGAACTGAACTATCATTATGTTCAATTTTTAATTTATCAAAATTACTAACAAGAATATCATGCTCCTTTTTTAATAATTTATATTTTTTACTAATTATTTTGCATTCATCAAATAAATCATAGAAAGCATTTAACAATTCATCAAATGATCAATCTGCATCAATTAAATTTGTTACCTCCTCTCCAATATCCATGAGTGTATAATGAGCAACTTGCTCGGTGTTGAACTCCTCTTCTTCGGATGCGCTAGAGTCATCCCAAGTTGCTTTGAGCGCCTTCTTCTTTGGTGTTCTCTTCTTAGCTTGAGGACAATCACTTTTATAGTGTCCTGGCTTCTTGCATTCATAGCAAATAACTTGGTACTTTTTGGGTTCAAATTTA
The DNA here is from genome assembly GCF_000313855.2 of Musa acuminata subsp. malaccensis. Taxonomy (NCBI): domain Eukaryota; kingdom Viridiplantae; phylum Streptophyta; class Magnoliopsida; order Zingiberales; family Musaceae; genus Musa; species Musa acuminata. The sequence goes on from NW_008991502.1 coordinate 615,827, forward strand.
TTTTTAATGTCATTTTTAAATTTGTTTCTTTCAATGAATTTTTTAAATTTCCTTGTTAGAAGTCCCAAGTTATCGTTAAAGTCCTCATCACTTGAGTTTTCTCTCAAGTAGTCTTCTTGAGTTCTAAGTGTCATATCCTTCCTGTTCTTTGAAAGGGTGTCATCCTGCTCTTCATGAGCTTTGTAAGTCATTTCATAGGTCATTAATGACCCGATTAATTCTTTAAGAGGGAAGTTGTTTAAATCTTTAGCCTCTTGAATAGCAGTGACTTTAAGGTCCCAACTCTTTAGAAGGGATCTTAAAATTTTATTAACGAGCTTGAAATCCGAAAAACTTTTACCGAGTCCTTTTAGACCATTGACGATATCCGTGAAACGGGTGTACATATCGCCTATGGTCTCGCTCGGTTTCATTCGAAAAAGTTCATAAGAATGTACTAAAAGATTGATTTTTGACTCTTTCACTCTACTCATGCCTTCGTGAGTCACTTCGAGTGTATGCCAAATATCAAATGCAGTTTCACAAATCAAAACATGATTGACTTCATTTTTATCAAGTGCACAAAATAAGGCATTCATAGCCTTTGCATTTAGAGCGAAAGTCTTATTCTCCAATTCATTCCAATTGATCATTGGAAGTGAAGACTTTGAAAATCCATTTTCAACAATATTCCAAAGTTCAAAATCTATGAAAATAAGGAAGATCCTCATTCGGGTCTTCCAATAGGTGTAGTCCGTCGTATTGAACATGGGCGGACATGTAATAGAGTGACTCTCTTGGTTTTCGGCATATGTCATCTCTCTTGGGTTTTAATCCAACTGATAGTGAACCCGCTCTGATACCAATTGTTAGGATCAAGAGCACTAAGGAGGGGGGGGGGGGTGAATTAGTGCAACGGAAAACTTTCGTTGGTTCAAAAAGACTTCGTACAAAAACTGTTTCAGAAAGATCTTTAACTTGAGAGCAAACGGAAGTATAGTTGATGTAAAGCAACGGAGGCAGTTTGCAGTTAAGATAAAGAGCAGAATGTAAATGCAAACCAAGATTTAGAGTGGTCCGGTCAATCTTGACCTACATCCACTTTCGGCTTCCTCCTCCGACGAGATCACCGACGTCCACTAGAGGCCTTCCTTCAATAGGCGAAGGCCAACCATCCTTTTATAGCTTTTCTCCTTTTGATGGGCTTAGGAGACAACCCTTACAAGTTTTCACACCTCTCTTGAATGATGAAGGCTTAGAAAGAAAAGAGGGAGAGGAACTCTAGCCTTTTACAACACTTTTAAGCTCTCAAATACTCAGAATAAAAGCAAGCTTTCGGTGCCCTTTCATGCTGGAAAGGGTGCGGTTTATATAGGCCCCAATCAGTTTGAATTCGGAGCTCAAAAGTGTCCATTCCCAGATTTTCGAGGTCTTGGCAGTACCACCACCATAACTGGGCAGTACTACCGCTTGTCTTCTATCACTGAGCGATACTATTGCTTAGTATGGACGGTATTATCGCCGGACATCACTCGGAGACCGAGCTCAGGCGGTACCACCATTGGCAGTAATAACTGCCGACGGTACCACCGCCTGACAGGGGTGGTACTACCGCCCAGAACTCTTGGGAGACTAAGTCTCTTGGGCGGTGCCACCGCCAGCCAAGAATTATGGGTCCGAATCAGCTAATCCATTCGGCCCAGTTTGGGTCTACCAAGGGCCCAATTGGCCCACAGATTAAGTTAACGGGATCACCTCCTAATCCTAACTTAATCTACATGCTAACTATGATAATTAAGACATCAATACTACAGATCGTGTTCCGGTGCGTCAATCGCTTCTTCCAGCGAACATCCGATGAACCCTCGACGATGCTCCGACGGACTCTAAGCAAACTCCTGAACTTGCGACGATCCTTTTGGTGAGTTCCGACGAGCTTTTTTGGCAAGCTCCTGGACTTCTCAGATTGTTCCCTCAGAACCTCTGACGACCGTCTAGACTTCCGACGAACTCTCGAACCTCCAACATGATCTTGGTCTTGACTCTGGCTTAACATCTGCTACATGTCTTACTGCCATCATAGTTAATCTTGCATACTTATCTGAATATATGGATTAGATAACCAAATGACAATTGAGTTCATCATCAAAATCTGAGATTTAGCAGTCAATCCCCTAAAGAGATCAACCCCAAGTTTAGAATATGCAAGGGTTCTAATAACAGTGGACCTCTATAAATAGGAGGGAACTAATAATTCATAGCCTATAACCTCTTTTGGTTGTCATCTCCTATTCTTCTCCCCTTGTCCTCCTCAAATAGTAGGCCTAGAGATTTGAGGAGCGTCGTCATAGCCCTATTGTATGGATCACCACTAGAGAGGAGGGCGCTTGACCTCCTTCATCTACTCATATAGATCTGTAGGGGTTCTGAGATATATGTGTTAGGATCAAGAATGACACTAAGAGGGGGATATGAATTAGTGCAACGGATAAATCACGTCAGTTCGAAAATCTCATTCAATAAAAAACACCTCGACAAAGCCCGAATAGGAAATACTTAACTTTAAAAGTGTACGGAAGTGTGTAATAAGAAAGTAAAGCAAGTAAGGTAGTTTGTAGTAAAGGTAAATTACACAAATAGAAATGCAAACCAAGTTTTATAGTGGTTCGGTCATCATGACCTATATCCACTCCTAATTCCTCTTTTGTCGAGGCCACCAGCATCCACTAACGATCTTCTTTCAATGGGCGAAGATTAACTACCCTTTTACACCCCTGTTCTCCTTTTCATAAGTTTAGCAGACAACCTTTTACAAGCACTCACTGCTCCCTAAACATAATTCTAAACTTTAGATCTAGAGTAGGGGGTCTCTCAAGTAATTGCTCAACGTTTTTCCACTTTTAAGTTCTTTGTGCTTGTATTTATTAACCAGGGATGAGAGGGGTATTTATAAGCTCTAAATGGATTTAAACTTGGAGCTAAAACTAGTCTCATCCTGGGTTTTTTGGGTATTGGCAGTGCCACCACCAATGCTGAGCGGTAGCACCGCTCGCAGCACTAACACTGGGTAGTACCATCGCCGAACACCCTACCACTAGGTGATACCACCGCCCAGTCTAGCAATACCACCGCTTGACACAGTCTCAAAGACTATGTCTGGCTGATACAACTACCCAGACTAGTGGTACCATCGCCTAACATAGTCTCGAAGATTGTGCCACTGATGATTCCACTTGTTGGGTCAATGTTTGGTCCATTCACTTGGCCCAACACAGCCCAAACTTGGACCCAATTGGCCTCTAATTGAGGTAGCCCAATTTCAACCCAATTACACCTAAATGTACTTCGATCTAGATAATTATTACAAAGGTAAATCAAATGTTGTCCAGCATGTCGTTAGTTCATCAACGCCTCGTGCAATTCTTCGGTGCATTGTTCTCTCTTGCGGCCTATTGCCCAATCGGCCAGTTGACCTCAACAACTCCGATTTTCTTAGTATAATTTTTGATCTTCTTGGCCTGATGCCCAATCCCATGGCCCGAGACCTTCTGTCGATACGTTGACCGATCATTCGGCTTGACATCCAATCTCCTGACATATTTCACTCCGGCCCAATACGATTCTTCCTGCTTTAATTGTCTCTCCCTAATCCAAGCTTTCTGCATCACTCAAAACGCAGATTAGATCACAAACACATCAATTGATTTCATCATCAAAATTTGAGATTCAACAATACAATCTCCCTAGGTAACAACACAATCTTTAATATACACAGTTTTAAGTTTTGTGAATTTTGTGCACAAATCTTCGTAGGATGACAAACATATCTTTAGGAAATTTGGGGATTTTGTTTTATGTTCTTCTATTGCGCATGTTATGTCACCCCTTAGATTTTCCTATACTAAGTTCTAACTATGATAATTAAGGTATTAACTAAGAAATCTTTGTCTGGTATGTCAATTATTCTTCCAGCGAAATCTCGATGAACTTTCAGTGAACTCTTTATTGAATCTCAGATTTTAATGATGAAACTAATTGATAGTATTCATGATTTGATCTGTATTTTGAGTGATGTAGGAAGCTTCGATCAGGGAGAGAAATTAAAAAAGGAAGAATCATGTTGGGCCAGAGTGGAATATGTCAAAAAATTGGAAGTCGAGCCGGAGGATCAGTTGACATATCGACAAAAGGCCTTAGGCCATGGATTGGGCATCAGGCTAAGAAGAGTAGAAATTGCAATAAGAAAATCAGAGTTACAGAGGTCAACTGGCTGATTGGGCAATGGGCCGCAAGAGAGGACGATGCGTCAAAGAATCAAATGAGGCGTCGATGAACCAACGACATACCGGACAACATTTGATTAGCTTGGTACTAATTGTCTAGATTGAATTAGGTTTTAAGTGTGTAGGATTAACTATGATAGTGATTAGGCATAAAACAAAATGAACTCCTGAAGTCAAGAACGAGATTTAGTTGGGAGTTTGAGAGTTCGTCGGAAGTCCGGACGTTCATCGGAAGTCCGGACGTTCATCGGAAGTTCTACCGGAATTGACCGAGAAGTTCAGGAGCTTACTAAAGAAGCTCATCGGAACTCACCAAGAAGATCATCGTGAAGGCCAGGAGCTTGTCGGGAGTCCGTTGGAACATTACTGAGAGATCCTTGGAAGTTAGCCAGAAGATCGCCGGAAGCTCGCTAGAAGAAACCTAGACTTACCAGACTTATTTAGCTATGTGTATGCCTTAAAATTCGTAGTTAGTACATAATTGGGTTGGAATTGGGCTAACTTAATTAGGGGCTAATTGGACCCAAGTTTGGGCTGTGTTGGGCCAAGTGGAAGGCCCAAACAATGACCTAACTGCTAGTCATAGGTGCCCAGCAAGCCAATCACGTGAGTGATGGCACGTGTGACTTGATACAGAATCTTTTTGCTTATTATATTTTGGCGTATATCACTTTATAACTATTGCATAAATGCATATACATATTGTGATGTCCTTGGATTTGTGCAATAGGAATCGGATCGTGATGAGATCACGATAATGAGATCGATTCACCTTTAAACACATATCCTAAATAAT
>NW_008991502.1:662446-678455 GCF_000313855.2 Musa acuminata subsp. malaccensis
ATGGCTAAAGTGTTGAAAGAGATGCTCCCCGAGATTGATGCTGCTCAACCTTGAGGACAAGGCTGATTTGAAGAGGGAGGAACTGTTAGGACCTTTTTTCTGAGCTTTTGAATAATGTTTATTGAGTCTGTTTAGTCCAGTTGTTTATTGAATCGGTTTGGTTCAGTTAGAGTCAAGTAGAGGTTTATTTAATATTTATTTATTATTAGAGTTCAAGTCCTGATGGACTCTGGGTGGAACTCTATAAATAGGGATGTAATTGCTTCTTTTCAGTAATCTATGAAAAATACTATTATGTCTTTGGACAAACCCTAGGAGACCGGTCCCCTCGAAGTGATCAAGGAGGGCCGATCCTCTCGAAGTGATCAAGGAGGGCCGATCCCCTCGAAGCGATCAAGGAGGGCCGATCCCTTCGAAGAGATCAAGGAGGCCGATCCCCTCGAAGCGATCATTATCATCCCCATTTCTCCCCTTTCTTCCACGATAAGACTTTAGGGTCTTATCATTTGGTATCAAAGCGACGATAAGATTTTAGGGTCTTACCATAGAGCCTACGATAAGACTTTAGGGTCTTATCATTTGGTATCAGAGCAACGATAAGATTTTAGGGTCTTATCACTTGCCCAAAAGGATTGGAATCTGATGGTCATGTTGCCGCGTAGGAGGAAGACTACATGGCTCAGCAAAAATATCGACAAATTCAGCAAGCAATTGGGCAAGATTTTGATCTTCAATTTCTATTTTCTTCCCCTTTGGTTACTACTGGAGATGCATCAAAGAGCCACCATTTTCTTGTGCAAAACTTTCTCCATTCGTTGGGTCGAAATGATGGTTATGTTGCTTCTGCTCATTTCGCGTAGGATGATCTATTTGCCTTTGCAATAGAATATCATAATTAATTTAGAGAAGTTCTAAGTTGATGACAAAGGGGGAGAAGTATGTTGATGACATGATATGCATAAGTTTATGCATATGTTCATGATGATGTGTTGCAAGTATTCATGATGAATATTGCAATGACTTGAATTCAGTTTGAATTCAAGGTTCTATCAATATGATATATTGATAGGGGGAGTTTGTTTAAACTCCGGGAGTCAAGTTTAACTCCGTCATCAAGTGGTTGTCATCATCAAAAAGGGGGAGATTGTTGAATCTCGTATTTTGATGATGAAACCACTTGATATGTGTTTATAATTTAAACTGCATTTTGAGTGATGTAGGTCTACTCGATCAGGATTAGACAATTAAGGCAGGAGGAATTGACGTTGCGCCGGAGGAGATCACGTTAGGATATTGGATGGCAGAAGGCTTCGGACGTCGGGCATCGGGCCAAGAGTGGAATTGCGCCAAGGATATCGGCGTTGCGGAGGTCAACCGCTGATTGGGAAACAAGCCGCAAGAGAGGATGATGCGCCGAAGAATCAGACGAAGCACCAACCAATGACGTGCCGGGCAACAGAATGTCAATTCGCTTTATAATAATTGTCTAGATCGGAGTAGAGTCTTTGCTTGTGTGTGTAGGATTAACTACAATAACGATGAAGACATAAAGCGAAACAAAGTGTTGGAGTCAAGCGCGAAGGATTCGTTGGGAGTTCGAGAGTTCGACGGAAGTCCGAAGGTTCGTCGGGAATGCTGCCGGAACTAGCCGAGAATGAGTAGGGAGCTTGCCGAAGGGTTTTTCGGAAGCTCGCCGGAAGGTTCGTTGGAAGTTCGCGGAGCTCACCGAGAAAGATCGGAGCTTACCGAAGAAGCTTGTTGGAACTCGCTAAGATAAAATCGTGAAGTCTAGGAGCTTGTCGGGAGTCTGCAGAATGGTTTCCGAGAGTTTATCAAAAGACCGTCGGAAGTTCGCCGGAAGCTCGCCGGAAGAAGTCTTGACTTACGGACTTTGTAATAGCTTAGAAAATGTCTTTAAATTCGTAGTTAGCACATTAATTAGGGTTAGGATTAGGTATTAATCCTATAACCCAAGTAAGGGCCAATTGGGCCCGAGTTCGGACTGGTTTGGGCTAAGTTTGGAGCCCAACCAGTGAGCTGAATTGGCCTAGGCGGTGGCACCGCCTAGGCTGGGCGATGGCACCGCCCAGCACCCGAGAGCTGGGCGGTGACACCTCTTGGGCTGGGCGGTTGCACCTCCCAGCACCCGAGCGTTGGGCGGTGGCACCGCCAGCATCGGGAACATAAGAGAATTCAAATTTTTGGAGCCCAAATTTGAATCCTCTTGAGGCCTATAAATACCCCTCAATTCTCAGCAGAGGATACAACCTTTTGAGAAGCTAGAAGTTGAGAAAAGCTTTAGGAAAAGTCTTATTTTCAATAGCTTGAGTGTTCACCTCCCTTCTTTTCATTGAAATCTTTGTAAAAGGGTGAACCACTTGTAAGAGGTTGTAAGAGGGGTGTAAGAAGAAGGTTGATCTTCGCCTAGTAAAGGAAGATCATTAGTGGATGCCGGTGGCCTCGACGGAAGAGGAATCGGAGGAGTGGATGTAGGTCACGATTGGCCGAACCACTATAAACTACCGTCTTCTCTGGTTTGCATTTTATTCTTGCCATTTACATACTGCAAACTACTTTACTTAGTCACTACGCTTCCAAACGCTTGTAAGTTATTAAGCTTTTCAAGTTCAGGTTTTTATCGTACGAAAGATTTTTCTAAAACCGAAGTTTTAATCCGCTGCACTAATTCACCCCCCCCTCTTAGTGCCGCTCCGATCCTAACAGTAAGATATAAAACAAATATTGTTCTGGAGTCAAGATCTAGATTTCGTTGGAAGTTCGAATGTTTATCGGAAGTTCCACAAAAATTAACCGAGAAGTCTAGAAGCTTGTCAAAGAAGCTCGTCGGAACTTGCCAAGAAGATCGTCGTGAAGTCCAAGAGCTTGCTAGAAGTCCGCCGGAACATTACCGAGAGATCGTCGGAAGTTTATCGGAAGATTGTTGGAAGCTCGCCAAAAGAACAATTAATGAATAGGAACAAGAATGCTTTGTTAAATGTCTTAATTATTATAGTTAAACCATAAGTTGAGTTAGGTTTGGAAAATAATCCCACTAATTCAGTTAGAGGCCAACTGGACCCTTAATAGGACTGAATTGGGCCAGATTGAATAGCCCATTCAGCACCTGAAGTCACAGTCGGCGGTGGCACCGCCTAGTGACAGTCTCCCAAGTGGTCGGGTGGTACCATCGACAGTTAATGTTGTCAAGCGGTGATACCACCCCTGTCAAGTGGTGGTACCGTCAAAGCTCGGTCTCCGAGCTCTATCAGGTGGTCGTATCGCCTAGTGTTAGTCTGCAGGTGGTAGTACCGTCCAATAATGGCGGTGGTACCGCTAGTACCCCGAAATCTAGGGATGTGACACTTTTTTGCTCCAATTTTGAAGCCATTGGGGCCTATAAATACCTTACCCTTTTTTGCATGAAAGGGCATGAAAGTGTGAATATAATCTTGAATTCTAGGGGTGTTAAAAGTGTTGTAAAAGTGCAAGAGTCCTCCTCTTTCATTTCTAAGTATTGAGATCATTCAAGAGAGGTGTGAGACTTGTAAGGGTTATCTCCTAAACCCGTAAAAAGGAGAAAGCGCTGTAAAGAGGTGGTTGGTCTTCGCCTATTGAAAGAGGACCATTAGTGGACGTCGATGACCTCAACAAAGGAGGAATCGGAAGTGGATGTAGGTCACAACAACCAAAGCACTATAAATTCCGGTGTGTTCTTTCCTTACTGTAAATTCTCTTTATTGCATTTAAATTTTCTACATTACAAACTGCCCAACCTTTTCTTCTCTACTTATTCAAAGTGAAATAAATGATTTGAGTCGAAACCGATTTGTATTGTACGAAGTTTCTCGAATCGATATAATTTTTTTCGCTACACTAATTCACCCCCCCTCTCTTAGTGCTGCTCTTGATCCTAACACAAGGAATGCATTAAAGAAGTTGATTACCAGCTGTAAAACATTTGATTTTAAAATTTCCTATGCATAAAGGGTTGTTTCATGCATTAGTACTTATTTTAGTGTTTAGGGATTAGAAAGGGGTTTAGAAACTGATGATATTGGCAAAAGCTCTCTTAGTAAACTCTGTATCTTTTGGATGCTTCATTTAGTGGTGAGTCTTATTTTTTAATTTTGTATTCTTGTTTAATTTCCTTGGGGTGGTAAACTTTCTATATCCCTTTATGATTTTAAATTTGGTAGTGAGCTATTTTTTGATTTGAAGTATTATCGTGAGTTTGTTCCTTTTTTATTTGAAAAACTTATTCCAGCAAATATAACTATATTATCAGATTTTCTTTTAAAATCCATTTTGCCCCGATATCATAGTGATATGACGAATTGTCACGGACAAAGTTCTAAACAGCATGCATGATGTAATACTTATATATGTCCGTGTCTTTTGGTTTGTTCATGCTTTGCACATCATGTAGAGGGATGGTCGATGGTTTAAAAGCCCCATTTTAGTTGGGTTTGATGGTCTTCTTAGATTTGTAAATAAAGGTTGTGTCATATGGATACTTGTGAGAGATATTCGATATGTAGTGGACCATTTTGACCCTTTATTATGTAACTGTTCAGAGCTTGTAAAGTCTGATTGTAATTTGTATTGTCTATAAAGTATTTTCGGAAATATTTATTTGTGGATCCCGAGTGAGACGTTTTCTCTAACTCGTTTTCTCTTTTGTAGGTCCTAAGGGACCATGAGAGGCTTTAGGGAGGCTGACCTTTGCGGACGGACACGCAAGAGTGACGCACGACTTAGGGAAAACCACCTAAGTCCGTGATAAAATGTTGATAGAGTAAGCTCTTTGCCAATATGTTCTTAAGGAACGTCATGTGTTTGATTTTTCTATGATATTATCTCGAGGGTTCTCCTAGCATGAATCTAAATAGGTCATATTTAATCATCAATTTGACTTAGTGAAATTGATTTGATTTAACTTATTTTTTTGAGTGGTGTCACATCTAAAAGAGATGAACTATGTGGGGAAAATTTTTCGACAGACGATAAATATTTTAATCCTAGATCTCTTGTCCCACTTTAGTCCAAGTACTAAAGATATCTTATCTTGTATTATGCTTCATATAAAAGATTGTATTAGGGATTTGTTTGATAAAATTTTATCGATGATCAAGTTAGTATGTGTCTACAAGCATCGAAAATTCATAAGTATTTGTTTAGTAAGTTTCGAACAAAAACATAGAAGACTGTTTAATATAGTATCATTTTTGTAACCATCAATTTAAAGAAGAAATATATCATTTTATATCAGATGTGGCATATCTAATTGGCTAGTTTTCATCGATACCTAATAGGGCATATCCTAATAAGACCTCATGTAACGAGTCCTAATTAATCAAGAATAATAATCATATCATCTATCAAATTAATAAATTAAAAATCGCATTCTATTAATTAGATCAGTAGTCATGTTTGATTTTACAAAAACAATTATTCTTGATTTATCAACACACGAGAAAGAACAAGAAGAATGCAGGAGATTGTATGACCTTCGATTACTTATAATAATTAATTAATAATAATTTAATGAATATATTTATTATTATTATTAATTTAAATTTAAATATTTTATTTTGAATTAATTAATAAATTGGTTATCATTTTGACAAATAGTATGTTCGGATTTACGGAGGCTCCTATATTGATATGTGAGGGAAAGAGAGAAGTGGATCCAAATGGCCGCACTGCTACGTCAGTCATGGCACATGTAGGCGAGTCGGGTGGACCATAAACGGTAAGAAAATTATTGTGCTTGTCTCTTTCCGAAACGATTGATCGAGGGATGTGGTGCGTTGGACACCATTCTTGTTTGTCATCCAACTCGGTCGCTGAGACGTTATTTCCTGGACTAGCAATTAACGATTGGGTAACAGTTCTGTATCCCAGTGATAAATTATTTATTTATTTATTATTATTACTAATATAGAGTGCGCACCGATTCGACTTAGGTGCCAACAGTCGAATTTGGCGCATCACCATCTTCCGTGGCTCAAGTAGCGACATGAAGCTTTTTAATATAGTTGAAAAGTCGTCGTCAAACAGAGCTGGGAAAAAGATAGGCGAACTTCACGAGAACTATTTAGTCTACCCAGACGACGTGCTAACGTTACGCCGTTTAATATTTCGTCAAGTCCTTTATCTTTTAACTCATTTACGACCACGAGGAAAAGAATCACATGTTACTTACCAGTACAGTCACCACTACAGGAGAACTTTTAATTCTAGATTCTCTCTCTCCTAATGTAGCCGAGAACCGAGACTTGCCACCAACCATGCACTTGTCTTTATGCCACCAAAAGGTTCCCAATGTTGATTGTCCAACGGTATGATTACTATTATACAATTCTTAGGAATAAAGAACTTAAAAACTATCCGAAACATGTAATTGTAGATTTGGACAATCATATTAGTCGGTCGACCTATGTTGTTGACGGCAATTTAAACACCTAAAAAGACACCACAGCCTTTGTAAAAACATTTTTACATTATTACGAGTGGGAGAGACGATGAGACTGATCTGATGTCTGGCTTCGACTAACTTGTGTGTTTTGGTTCCCCATGGTCTTCTTATGTGATAGTAAAAAACATTTCTATTAATTATGTAATCAATTCCACAAGCCCAATTTTTAAGCTTTCAACTACTTTTGATTCCTCGTCTAATTACCATGATCCATCAGATTTTTTTTTTTGAATGATAAATCATGAGGATGAGATTTAATTCCAAACGTTATTGTTAATTATCAAAATTTTTAATATTTAAATTAGAGGATATCTTCAAAATTTATTAGAACAATCCTTCATAGGTGAGTTTGACATTCATCATATCAATATTTTGATTATAAATTTATTTGATGATGTCTCAAATGTTGAATCTTACTTACTTGAGTATAACACGACAACTATGTTAAATTGATAGATATATTTTTTTTCAATGTAAATAATGAAGGTGAATTTTAATCTGAAGAGCTTTGACTTAACTCGATGTGATTGAATATGTCAGCTCTGCGAACTCAAGCTGATGCTAGTCGCTACTCCACGGATCAACCGAAGCTCGGACTGTTACCCTCCTTGTCGCTTCTCCCTCCCTGTTCGATCACTACCCTGCTCTATTTTCGCTGTCGTCATTTTGTGCAATCCCTAAATCATACTCTCATCTTCTTCTATTTACTATTTTTTTCCATCGCCGTCTCTTGCATTCGGTTGGAGCAAATTTCTTGGTCACTCCCATGTCGCAGCTCTTTCATAGTTATAGGTTATGTTTTTTTACCAGCTGTGTCGGCAGACCGGTCAATACAAAAGAAAAAGGCAAAAATGAATGAAGAAAGGGCAGGTGAGACAAGATGATGGACCATAAGGCACAGAAAGAGGGGAAACCGATTGAGAAAATTTAGAAATAAAAGAAATTGATAAGAGGATAAAGGGCGGGGTCTACGTTTTGCAAAGCCGCTTGATCTTGATCATCAGAGACAGCTCAGACGTTGCTTTCCCAACTGTGCTGGTTGTTGGTCTTTCTCGTTCATTAATCAACCACCCCGATCGCCTGCTTCGCTCTTCCAGGCTCCCCTTCCGATTGATGCATTCATTCCTCCAGCCGAGGGCAGACGGAGATTGTTCTTTTTTTTTTTTGCCCTTTCCAGCCCTATTTTACAGAACCAACCAAGGAAAAAAAATCAGTCCAGGTGGGCATCGTAAACAAGCAAGGAATAATAAGTGGGAGTGAGAAGAAGTGGGGCAGGTAGCGGACTCGCTGGCATCACCTTCTTTAGGAAGTAAGAGAAAGAGAGGCTTCCGTTCCTCCCCGTCCGCTCTACTACGCACCAGAGTAGAGAGGGAGGGAAGGGATGAGATCTCGCCGCTTGAATTGAGTCGAATTGCTTGCTGACTTGTTCTTTTCCAAGAATAGATAGAATATCACCAACAGGCGCATGGAGGCGAGCGCTGGTTTGGTGGCCGGCTCTCACAACCGGAACGAGCTCGTGGTCATCCGCCGCGATGGAGAATTGGGGGTATCCTCTACAGCCTCTTCCTCCGTTTCTTTCATCCCATCAGGCGTTCCGTTTTAACGTTCGTGTGGAGGTTTTGTGACTCGATTCTTGCCTGCAGCCGAAGCCGCTGCAGCAGCTGAGCGGGCAAATATGCCAGATCTGCGGTGATGACGTCGGACTCACCGTCGATGGAGATCTCTTCGTCGCCTGCAACGAGTGCGCCTTCCCCATTTGCAGGACTTGCTACGAGTACGAGCGCCGGGAGGGCAATCAGGTTTGCCCCCAGTGCAAGACCAGGTTCAAGCGGCTCAAGGGTAAAAATACTAAGATACTACGCCCTCAATTCCTCCTCCCTGCTTCAATTGTGGTAGATCTACCTTTAATTTTCTCGCCCCGTGTTTTTCCAGTATAATTATCCACGGGTTCTTATTTTCATGGTCGTAATTGATTTTGATGATTTGTTATTCAGGCTTTCTGCTATTTGAACCTCCTTATAATTTTTAAGATTTGGTTCACTTCCTGTGAAAATTGGGTTGAGCATTTAGTATTATTAGCAATACAAACAAACACCTATGATTACCTTGCAGTAGATCTCTCTAGTCCACTGTCCTTTTGTTGGACCCTAGTACACTTCGTATCTTCTAGTTTCCTTGTAGTAGCCCTTGTAGTAGATCAATGTAATCTGCATTGCTTGCAACAAACCCTAATATAATTTCATCCCTTCTCTTTCTCTTGTCGCAGATCTCTCTGGCCTTTAATCCTTGTTGTTTCATATTGTAGAATTTTGTCATCCTCTCTTGCAGGGTGCCCTCGTGTGGCTGGTGACGAAGAAGAGGATGATGTCGATGATCTTGAGAACGAGTTCAACTTTGTTGGGGGAGATCAGCAGGACCCAAAGTACATGGCGGAGGTCATGCTGCAGGGCCACGGGAGCTATGGCCGCCGGGTTGATATCAATACACCTCATGTGGCTCATGCTGTGCCTCAAGTTCCACTTCTCACCAATGGCGAGATGGTAATTGAACTCACATTTTGCTGCCAGTACTTTGCACCCAATAGAACCCTTCTATTATGATGGGTGAAGTTCATTCCTCTTCCAGGTTGACGATATTCCTCCAGATCAGCATGCGCTTGTTCCTTCTTTCATTGGTGGTGGAGGGAAAAGAATTCATCCGCTTCCCTTTCCAGATCCCAATATTCCAGGTACCCAAATTTCTGCACCACGACTAGGATCTTCAACTTGAATAAGGTTGAGCAATCATAATACTGACCCAGCAGGTTTTCTGTTTCATCAGGAAATTAATGGAAAACTGTTGCCTTGCAGTTCATCCTAGATCAATGGATCCTTCTAAGGATCTTGCCGCTTATGGATATGGAAGTGTGGCCTGGAAGGAACGAATGGAAAATTGGAAGCAGAAACAAGAGAAAATGCACATGACCAGGAATAATGGTGGTGACAAGGGTTGGAATAACGACGGTGATGAACCTGATTTACCATTGTAAGCTCCAAATCCTGTTGAATGTCAATCGTCCTTAAAAATCATACTTCAGTAACATTTGGACAACGGTTTACTCCAGTTTACAAGTCTGATATTGTGTGTTTATACTCAAGATTCCCTTTTCAATTTTATGTTTTAACAAAAATACATCTTCAAATAGTTCTACTGTTGTTTTAGAACTGTTTTTCAAATGAAAGTGCTGACAGAATGTCTGGCTAAGCTGCATCCTGCTACCACACAAAACTTGAGGCTGACCAATCAGTATAATTAGCATTATAACAGACAGGTATAGATTTTTGTTCCATTTAATGGTCATTTATTTTAACATTGAAATTGATGGGCATTCCTTTATCAGTTTGAGCAAGGAAGCTGTGACTAGAAACTAGTTGCCAAATAAGTGCAAGAACAATTTTCTTTCCACAAAGTCCTGTTGTTTATAGTTATTAAAAAAAATGGATTACTCTGGCTGTTATCTCTGAATGAGTTATGACAACAATATAGCATAACTAGAAATTAGGCAAGCAAAAATTTTTCAACTTCGTATCTCTTTGACAAGGCCTATTGATCATAGCTATCATATTGAGGTTTTTTTCTTTTTTTTGAGTTACTGAATCATGAATTCAGGATATTGTTAAGTTCAACATTGTTACACAAAATTTATTGGTCTATAATGTGAAATTTAGGAAAATGTCGTTTTCAGATATTGCTTTGTTTTTTTTCTTTCCAATGAGGCCAAGGTGGATATCAAAGACTGTATTCTGCTTGTATTTCATTTATTCTTGTATTGAAACAAAATAAATTCTCATGTTTTGTAGTCACAGCATTTGACTTCTTTGTAAGAAACTGTAACTTGTCATTGAATTTGTGTTCTATAGAATGGATGAAGCGAGACAACCGTTGTCCAGAAAGTTGCCCATTTCTTCTAGCCAAATAAACCCATACAGAATGATCATCATAATTCGTCTTGTAGTTGTTGGGTTCTTCTTCCATTACCGAATCACAAACCCTGCATCTGATGCATATCCATTGTGGCTCATATCCGTCATCTGCGAAATTTGGTTTGCTCTTTCATGGATTCTTGATCAGTTTCCCAAGTGGCTTCCAATTGAAAGGGAAACTTATCTCGACAGATTGTCATTGAGGTAGTTGTGGTTGCTAATATGGTAAACTTGTTCACCTTATCACTCATTTATCTGCCTAATTGTTCTTTTTTTTTTCCTAGGTATGAAAAAGAAGGGCAGCCTTCTCAGCTATCTCTGATAGACATCTTTGTGAGTACAGTTGATCCTATGAAGGAACCCCCTTTAATCACTGCAAACACTGTTCTCTCAATCCTTGCTGTGGATTACCCTGTTGAAAAAGTATCTTGCTATGTATCTGATGATGGCGCTGCTATGCTGACATTTGAAGCATTGTCAGAAACATCCGAATTTGCAAAGAAATGGGTTCCTTTCTGTAAGAAATTCAATATTGAGCCCCGTGCACCAGAGTGGTATTTTCAGCAAAAGATGGATTATTTAAAGGATAAGGTCCACCCTTCGTTTATTAAGGAACGAAGAGCAATGAAAGTACGAAAACTTATACATATATCTTCTTGATAAAATGTGTATGTAAATAATTTTTTTCTGAATTTGATTCTGTTTGCAGAGAGAATATGAGGAATTCAAAGTACGAATCAATGCCTTGGTTGCAAAAGCACAAAAGGTACCAGAAGAAGGGTGGACAATGCAGGATGGAACACCATGGCCTGGAAATAATGTCCGTGACCATCCAGGCATGATTCAGGTGAATCTTCTGTCCCTTATAGTCTTTTGTTTGCTGCTGTGGTAACAAACAGCTTTTTGCCAATGCAATCGATAGATTTTCTGCTGATATAAATTTTTAGGTCTTTTTGGGGCAAAGTGGTGGGCATGATGTGGAAGGGAATGAATTGCCACGGTTGGTTTATGTCTCTAGAGAAAAGAGGCCAGGATTCAATCATCACAAAAAAGCTGGTGCTATGAATGCTTTGGTAACAAGCTGTCCCATAGATCGATTATTCTGCCTTTGTGTAACAGTGGCTTTAGGTTTACTCATTTGATTCTATTGCTTTTGGCAGGTTAGGGTCTCTGCTGTCCTAACAAATGCACCTTACTTGTTGAATGTGGATTGTGACCACTACTTCAATAATAGCAAAGCTATACGAGAGGCAATGTGCTTCATGATGGATCCACTTGTAGGAAAGAGAGTGTGCTATGTGCAGTTCCCTCAGAGGTTTGATGGTATTGATCGACATGATCGCTATGCTAATCGAAACATAGTGTTTTTTGATGTAAGTGTATATTCACATTCCTTGGTTACACTTTTGAATCTTTTGCACAGTTTCCTTGTTTATAAGTTCATATTACCTAGTATGCATAGAGAAGTAAAATAAAGACTTGATGCAGATCAATATGAAAGGTCTGGATGGGATTCAAGGACCTATTTATGTAGGCACTGGATGTGCTTTTAGAAGACAGGCACTCTATGGATATGATGCTCCAAAATCAAAGAAGCCACCAACTAGGACGTGCAATTGCTGGCCTAAGTGGTGCTGCTGTGGATGCTGTTGTTCTGGTAGGAGGAAGAAGAAAAATGAAAAAGCTAAGCAGGAAAAGAAGAAGAATAGTTCCAGGAGAGGTGACTCTGGAGCACCAGTATTTGCACTGGAGGGCATTGAAGAGGGCAAGCAAGGTATGCCTATGCCTGTCACTGTCATGTTGTTGGTTCATCTTGTTATGTCTTGTAGTTGTAATAACCATATGAACATGAACATTGAGATAGGACATGATTCCATTTAGTCTGCCCGAGTATAGTTTTGAGAGAACTTGATGCTCAAATCATCTTGAAAGTCTACCCCAGTGTGTTAGCACTCAGGCATTGGCTTGTATCTGGATTTTTTCATTCTGTTTGGAACTTTTTAACTTTTTGTAGAACTATATGAAATATGTTACCACAGGTTACCTAGTGTTTGCTAAGTAGCTACTATATACTTTCTTGCTATATAACAGGTAGGTCATAATGCTCAGGAATAAGGTGCAACACTATTGCCTAGTTTGCATTCATTGAAATGCTTTGGCCTTTATATATTTTGCTAACTGTCATGTTCTTTTAAAACTAGATTATAACCATTCACTACTCTCTGTTAGGCAACACTAGTTCATGGAAAGGCACAAATACAGGGCTATTTAGAAATACATTAGAATTGTTCCAATCTTTGTGTTATCATACAATTTCAATATCTTAACCTTTTAGTATGTTCACAGGAAATGAGAGTGAAAAACCAAATCTGATGTCTGAACAGAAGTTAGAAAAGAAATTTGGACAGTCACCTGTTTTTGTTGCATCTACTCTCCTCGAGAATGGTGGAATACTAAAAGGTGCTACTCCGGCATCCTTACTAAAGGAAGCTATCCATGTTATTAGCTGTGGCTATGAAGATAAGACAGACTGGGGAAAAGAGGTAATTCTTTTGGTCTTGAAATTTTTTATGTGTTGCACTTAAGGTATCTTCCTAATTTGCTATGTTTTCATCACAGATTGGGTGGATCTATGGCTCAGTGACAGAAGATATATTGACAGGTTTCAAAATGCATTGCCATGGGTGGAGGTCCATATATTGTGTACCAACAAGGCCTGCATTCAAAGGTTCTGCACCCCTCAATCTCTCAGATCGTCTTCACCAGGTCCTTAGGTGGGCTCTTGGGTCTGTGGAAATTTTCTTGAGCAAACACTGTCCTCTCTGGTATGGATATGGAGGTGGACTTAAATGGTTGGAAAGGATGTCATACATTAATGCTACGGTTTATCCTTGGACATCAATTCCTCTTTTGGCCTACTGCACCTTGCCTGCTGTCTGCTTGCTCACGGGAAAGTTTATCACCCCAGAGGTGTGATGTCATTTTCTCTTTTTAAATTTCAAATGGATTCCTTTGATCTTTTATTTCTTGATGCTAATAATGACTTTTTTTAACTGCAGCTTAGCAATGTCGCAAGTCTTTGGTTCCTGTCGCTTTTCATCTGTATCTTTGCAACAAGCATCCTGGAAATGAGATGGAGTGGTGTTGGCATTGATGACTGGTGGAGAAATGAGCAGTTTTGGGTTATTGGAGGTGTTTCCTCACATCTGTTTGCTGTGTTTCAGGGGCTTTTGAAGGTCCTTGCAGGTATAGACACCAACTTCACTGTGACAACGAAGGCTGGTGATGATGATGAGTTCTCCGAGTTATACACATTCAAATGGACGACGTTGCTCATTCCTCCTACGACTTTGCTTATTGTGAACTTCATTGGTGTGGTAGCGGGTGTCTCTAATGCAATAAACAATGGATATGAATCTTGGGGACCTTTGTTCGGGAAACTATTTTTTTCCTTTTGGGTGATCGTGCACCTGTATCCTTTCCTCAAGGGTCTTGTTGGTCGGCAGAATCGGACTCCTACCATTGTCATTGTGTGGTCCATTCTCCTTGCTTCAATTTTCTCTCTACTGTGGGTACGGATTGATCCATTCCTGCCAAAATCAGATGGCCCTCTCTTGGAGGAGTGTGGATTAGACTGCAACTAAGCACTGGATCATGATTAAGCATTGAAAAATTCATGGGTTGCAGCAGCTCACTCATCGTCATTGTTATCACACAGGAAAGCAGACGGCCTTTGCATCTGTGTACATGGCGGTGTTCTGCTTTGATGTATAGATTAAAAGATGGCGTGCTAGAATTTTATTCCCTTGTATGCTACTCTGGCTGTGGACTCCTATTACAGAATTGGGAGGCTGGTACAGCCTTGTGTTTCTTGTTTGTGCAAGATAAGCAGTTGCAGGTTTTGTTCTTTAGTAATTGGATGAAATGGTGGAGGAAGAGTTGTCTTTGTTCATGTATTATTGGAGTTGAACTTCATATATTGATTCATCACAATAAGTCAGGCATCCCCTGATATGTGGAAATGAAGACTCGTTAAAATATTCTGTTAGTTGCTTGTATTTTCCGTTCTTTTGGGGTATGTTTATTGTCGTTATTTATGGTGATACGGCATGATATATAGAACATTTGTACTGTGTATTTTATCTAATAATGTCATCCCTGTACTTGTTCAGAACAAACTCTTTGTACTGATATATATTAACCCTAATGGGGCAAGATTTCAAGACTCGAGTGCTGGCTCTTTGTTGATGCCTTCAAATGGCAAGATTGTTTGTCATGAGTCATGTCTTTACAGTTCAGGCCTGACCGTATGGATCTTTGAGTCGAGGCATGTGCCGATACGCTGATGCATGTGCTTTACAGCCATACTCTGCCTGCTCGTGTCTCGTAACGTTTCCTTGGGTGCATGCTGTTCCTTTGTCCTTCCTCTTTTGGGAACTCGCCGTGACACTTCTTTTTAGATCCATCCTTTTCCTGTATCGGGCCACAGCAGGGACAGCTCGGCCACTAAAGATCGTTCGGCTTCCAGTTCATACATAGATGTTGTTAGTGTAAACACCTTTTCTTCTTAGCCGTGACCCTGGAGGTCGTCTCGGCTCGTTCGGGGGTCCGAATGGCGGGGATCTCCCTGGGGCGATGCTCGTCTCCACCGGGGTGGTCGGGCGCGGCCTCGGACTCGGGGCGATGCAGCGACTTCCTCCGGGCGGTGACTCCTTGCCTGCGTGTCCCGAACGGGAGACCTCGGCTTGATACCTGCACAAAGGTCGGGTCGGTTCGACCCGACCCCTCCGACGATCAAGTTAGAGAGTTGAAGTGGCGGTTGTTCTGGGCGTCCAGTCTGCCCTCCTCCCTCTGGCTCCAGGACGTTTATAGGGGAACTCGGCATTATCGGGCGCGCCATCCCGTCGGTCGGGGCCGTATCTCTGATGGCGTCCGACATCGCCGAGGATGTTGCGTATGGGATCGGGGAATCGCAGGGTATGGGCGAGCTTCAACCGCTACCTACTTCTGTCTCGTCCTACTGTGCTGGGTTGACTGAGGGGCTGCGGGCTCAGTGAGGCTGACGTTCGAACGCAGACCGTTGCCCTCGTTGCTCTCCCTGGGGCGTCGCGCCTGTCCACGTGCGGGGGGCGTTGCCGGGAGTGGGGTTTACCATTTTTTGCCATATCATATCCCCCCCCCAAAGGAAGCCATGGCTCGGCACCGGACGGTGGGGATTCGAGGCGTGGCTTTGATCGGTAAGCGGCGGTGTTCTTCGTGGTTCACGATTGAGGCACAAGTCCGGGGCAAGTAGGCCACGCTGCGTAGGTGCTTAGTGCGGCATGAGGTCGGGGAATGTGTCTCGGGAGCATGCTGCCGAGGGGCACGTCTCGGGAACATATGGCCGAGGAGCACGTCTCGGGCGGGCTGGCCGCACCGAGGATGTGGTCTCGGGAGCATGCGGCCGAGGAGCACGTCTCGGGCGGGCTGGCCGCGCCGAGGAGGTCTCGGGAACATGCGGCCGAGGGGCACGTCTCGGGCGGGCTGGCCGCACCGAGGATATGGTCTCGGGAGCATGCGGCCGAGGAGC
>NW_008991503.1:18291-45125 GCF_000313855.2 Musa acuminata subsp. malaccensis
TGCTTCAGCCTTAGGAATCTTTCTTCCGTTTGCATTTAAACACTTGTAGCAAAACACATTTCTGTAAAAGACTCCTTAAACCTGTTGCAAAAGATCAGAATCTCATTCCCATTTACATCCTTCTCAAGTGTTGTTCTTTCAATTTGCCACCACTTATATGCATTCCCATGTAATATAAAAGTCCCAAATATAATATTCTCTTCGTTGGCATTGCCTAAATATAGGAGGATTCAATCTCCATGCTTAATAAGTTGGAAGCTCTTTTCTATTCCCTTAAGCCATTGGTTAACCTTTAATAGTTTGGTTGACACGAGTATACCTAATTTGCTAAAATCAGCTCGTATGGACCCTGTTGATACTATGATACTTTCTACAACCAATAATATTATCTTATAGTCTTTAACTTAGCCCGTTCAAATATGATAACTCATGAGCATATTCCCTAGATAAAGTTAAAATTATAAAATACTTAATTTCATAATTTCCCATGCATTAAGTATTGTTTCATACTCTAATACTAATTTTGATATTTTAGAGTTAGAAAGGAGTTTAGAAACTAAGAATATTGGCATAAGCTCTCTTAGCGTTCTCTTTTAAATTTTATATCTCTTGGATGCATTCTTGAATGGTGAGTCTTTTGTTTTTAGTTTTGTATCCTTGTTTATTATCCTTGTGGTGGTGAAATTTTTATATCCCTTTGTGATTTTAAATTTGATGATGTGCTATTTTTTCTATTTTATTAAATTTTTATTATGAGTTTATGGTTTATTGTGAGTCTGAGTCAGCGTGCTACGTAAGTAGACTCTAATAATGTCTATTAACTCAAATTTAAAAGGAATGACTTATATGTTATATTTTTTAAAATATAAGGATTATTTTAGACATAAGTAAACTATAAGAGCTTAAAAAGTTCATAGTCAAAACCATAGACTAAAATGAACCTCATCTCTATTAAAATAGAAGTTAGAGTAATAATGGTTATAACAAAGTTATATTCTTGTGATAAGGTCCAGAATCATATTTAACCTTATGGTATATGTAACACACTGATAATTATGTTGGGGCTAAAATAAACTAGTACCATTGTACAATCCTATTCGGAGGATCTAAATTAAAATCAAATAGACTAAACAATTAAATATCACTTAAAATAATATATTAAACTATTCATGAATGCATAAGTCTTTACACGTCATTTCAAATGCGTCAAATAATATAACATTCAAAAATATAATAATAAAATATTTTTTAATCATTTTAAATAAATACAATATCAACAAGTAATTTGTTTAACATTTGTAGATCGTATAACTTTATTATTAGCAAGCATATATTATTAAATTTGAAAACAAGTATTATAAAGTGATACTTCTCCTAAATCATTATAACTGATATAGTGATCATGGCCCTCATTTATTTCTCCTAAATCATTTAAATAATATAAATCAATACAATAAAAATTATAATCATTTCTTTCTTATCTCAATAATAATTATTTATTTATTATTTTAAGATCATATCATATTCAATGATATAAGATTAATTGATCTATGATCCTTTCTACTTTCTGATTGGTATGGAATGATAGGAATTCAAAATCATACATGCATATAATATTTTAAATTTTAAATGAACTCTTTTAATATAAAAAATAAGATTCTTAAGATCACATATATTTTTAAATTATTATTATTATTATTATTATTATTATTGTTATTATTATTATTTCCTCTAGTTTTCCACACATGCACGCCTTTGCCAAATTTCCACACAGGCACGTCACTTCCCTCACCCACGCCACACACCATATGTCATAACAAGTCGACCACGACATTTTATGACACAATTATCTTATTTTTTTCTCATCATAAGATTAAGATTTCTACTCGATCAAGATTTTTATCGAATCAAATCATAAGATGTATAGATATAAGATTCTTTCTTCTTATAACTTAAAAATTTTGATGAAGAAATCATAAGATTATAATATTTACCTACTCGATCTTGATTTCCTAGTGAGTGTTAGCCTATGCATCTTCTCATGAATAAAAGAAATACACCCTTCTAAGAAAATAATAGAGGTTACACACTAAATACCCTATAACCCTAAATTTTTAAAAATACCCCTCTATAGTAATCTTAATTATATATGTTATAAAATAATATTATGGGTATTACAATAATGACAGAGGTTATAGATGTTTTGACACTCAATGTAGGGGATAAAGTCTATTAAATGAGAGGCAGAGTAACTTCAACCAAGACAATAAATAAACCCATCAATGTTTTTCATTATAAGAAAGTTAGATATATTGAAAAAGACTATTGGTAAAAAAATAAAAATTTAAATGTTTCTTTAAATTTGCTCTTATTGTGAAAAAAATATGAGCATATTATAAAGATTGTGGGAATAAAAATCAAACAAATTATCATGAAGAAAATAATAGTGAAAAATTGAAAAAAAAATGACATATAATGATGAATATTATATATTTGTTTGATTGTTAGATAGTGAATGCAATAATCATATGACAAGTGATAAAAATTTATTTTAAAGATTTATTCAATCAGATTATAGTGTATATGGTAAAAGGAAAAGAAACATTTGCCGTGAACATAAAATTTAATAAGAAATTTATTAATGATTCGATATTTATTTATAGATTAAAATAAAATCTTATTAGTGCAGAGTGTTTGATGAGAAAATATTATTATACTTTTTTATGATGAAAATATTTGATTAGTGATTAAAAAAAGTTTATGAGAATGATGAAAAATAAGATATTTTCTTTATTGTATTTTGATTTTTCTTACATGCACTTTCTATTACAATTATTGATAATTCGTCACTATGACACAATATATATTATGATGGACTAGAACTATTACATTAGAAAATATAATAGTTAGTAAATCAAAAATTTAAAACAAAGTTAATATTTATGAATATTGTGTTTTTAGAAAATAGCATAGTCATTCCTGGAAGGTGATTATTTTATAAAAAAGCAGCTAAAGTCTTTTCTATTTTCAAAATTTTTAAAACTTATGTAGAAAAGTAAGGTAATTATTTTATTAAAACCCTAGGTACTGATAGAAGGAGTAAATTCACTTCCAAATATCTTGTTAATCTTTGTAAGATTGTAGACATTCATAGTGAATTGACTACAAACTATACCTCCCAACAAAATAGACTAGTAAAGTGAAACTAATCGAGTTATGATTGAGAAAATAGTACTAAAAGAGTATGCTTAAAAAGAAAATAGTACTAAAAGAGTTTTTGACAAAAACCATCAGCATACCAATGTATTTGCTAAGCCACTTTCCCACCAAGATAGTTTAAGATAAAACATTCTCTCAAGCATGGTTTGATAGAAAGCCTGATGTGAATCACTTTAAGTTATTTAATTGTGTTACTTGCTCTCATGTTCCTTAAAAAAAAAATAGTAAAAGCTTTTGTTCCTTCAAACAAAAGCATTTTATGCATATTTATGGGGTAAAATAGTGAAATAAAAGCTTTTAGACTTCATGATCCTATAACTAAAAAGATTAATTATAAGTTATGGTATTATTTTCAATGAGAAAATATTTGAAATTTTAATATAGTTGAAATTCCTATAGTCATAGGAGAAGAAAATGTTAATAAAGCACATGATACATTTTCTATTGTGAATATCCCATCTAAATCTCCTCGTAATTTAATTGATTATGATATCCATACAAGTGATTCTGAAATATCTCTGAGAAAATTTTTTAGTCTTATAAAAATATATCAATATAATGATCTTACATGTTTTGCTTTAAAACCTACTTGTTTTGAAGCTACAACTCCAAAATAAAAATTAGTGTAAACAATAAATGACAAACCACAAACTATTGAAAAAAAACAAACTTTAAAGCTGATAAATTTGCCCTCTATTAAAATAAATAATTGGACTTAAGTAGATCTACATGTAAAGATTTAACGTGAATGATTCACTACAAAAACATAAAATCCCCTTTAGTTGGCAGAGAGTATTATCAAATTATATGTTTTGATTTTTCAGAAACTTTTCTCTAGTTCTAAGAACTAATACAATTAGAACAGTGTTCGACAATTCCAAAAAAATAATAGGTTTATCAATTTGACATTAATAAGTATTTAAAATAAAAAAATACAAGAGGAGGTTTGAGTTAAGTAACTTAAAAAATTTAAAATTAAAAGGTATGAAAATAAAGTCTACAAGTTAGAGAAATTGTATCAAGGGCATAGTACAATAGAATGGATAACTACTTTGGTAACATAAATTTCAATAAAGTTAACGTGAAACAACTTTATATATAAAAGTTCAAAGAATGAAAATTTTTATTCTCTTTTTGTATAATGATATGATTTATATTCAAAATTTGATAAGTATGCTTGATGAATTTAAGAAAAAATGATATTAGAATTCAAAATGATTGATTTATGGATTTTATACTATTTTATGGGAAAGAAAATTGTTCAAGATGCAAATGAATTATTTTTATGCTAAGAAAAATACGTTAGAGATTTGTTAAAATATTTTATATGACAACTATAAGTCAATATGTACTCTAATGAATATAAATAATAAGCTAATGTTAGATGATGGAACTAAAAAAATAGATGTTGCAAGCAGCATAGAAGTTTAATTGAATAATTTATCTCACATATTAAAGGTTTGATATTATGTTTATAGCTAGTTTCTTGGTACAACCCTTGTAAGTATTATTTTAGAGCAACTAAAGAGTTATTAGATATGATGTTCGTTATCAGTAGGTAGAAAATTTAAGTTATATTCTTATACAGATAATAATCGGGTTGGTTGTACATATGATTAAAAAAAATAAAAGGTTTATATGCAGACTTGGCTTAGGGATAATTTCATGGATGATAAAAAAAAAAATGTGTTACTCTATCAAATTTTGAGACATAATATATAGTGAGTACAAGCATAACATGTCAAACAATTTGGATCTAAAAAATTTTAATAGATTTTTTAAGAAAAACAAGGTGGACAAATTAAAATATAATGTGACAATAAGTCTATTATTACAGTGATAAAAAAGCTTATCTTTCACAGGTGCACTAAATATATCAAAGTTTGACATTACTTCATCCGCTCTCAATTAATTCAAAATGGATAAGCAGGTGAGTGACTGAAATATCATACAACTTGGTCGTTTTATTTTTTAGAAAAAGCTTATACTTATCTTCCTTATGTTCCTATAAATAAGTGCTATTAATATATCTACCGTCTTCTACTCTTTGTTACTGTGCCTTAAGCCACCACAATTATATTTGTAGTATGATATTATGTTTATAATTTTAATTTTTCTTTCTAATGAATGCTTGTTGTCATAGGATGCTAGTTTAATGTGACACAACCTAATATAATATGGTATAGGATAATCTGATAAATCATAGAACAGGATAATATATACATAAACATAATGTAGCAGAAACTTTGATTCTCTTTTTATAGGTATTGGAATATCTTTGTTTCACATGGATGGTAGCATAAACATAATGTAGCATAATGTAACATATTGCTCGCTATATGCTATCCATCCATGTGATCGTGGCAGTGCTGACTACGCCCGTTTCGATGCTCAAAGGAGGAATCATGGATCAAGCCGTCACCTCCTTCATCTATCTACCTCCTAACCCAAATTACTCAGCAATCGAATGACATAGTTCTGTAGACGGATCAGCGGAGTGTTCGCAGGCGCCAACCGGCGGCCACTCATGCCGTCCGAGGCGCCACTCTTGCTCTTCCTGGCACCGCCGCCGCCGGTGGCCGCCACCATCCGCTCGCAGAAAGGGCACATGGTCAGCGTTGCTGCCTTCAGAAGCTGCACGTAGAGCCGCCCTCCCGGTTTCGCACACCTTTAGCCTCTGGTTCTCATCACTCGTAGGCTCTCACAACACCTCTTGAGGCACTCAATACTCCACCTCGATCTGCGTCAACTTCGTCCTGCATCCATGCAGAGTAGTCACGGATGCAACGGATATCCATCTCACAAGCAAGAACCTCTCGACGATCATCGAGTTCTGGGACCAGAGTTCCACTTGCCGTGGCAGTATATTTAGCCGGCCGGCCAGATCTTGCTTCTCGGTCTGCAAACTGAATCCACATACAGTTTCAAACGTGGTTAACTAAACACGAAGACCGCAGCACATGGGTGTTGTGCTCTCTGAAGCTGTCCTCAAGCAGCGTTACTTGTGCTCGGTGAGCTTGAGCTTCTTCCTTGTGCCAACTAGTTTCTTACTGCTGCAGCTGCTGCTTCCTTCCTTGCCGCTGATACCTTCCTCCTCCTCTTCTTCTTTCGGATGGTGAGGGAAGAGGAGATGGACTTGGACGGGTGAGTTTTTACCACCGCCACGTACTGCAAGTGCAAGGCTAGTTTTGCTGAGAAGCTCTTTCCGTTGCCTGGTAGATTTGGGTCAGGTTTTATACAGAGGCAGGAAGTAATGAGCGGAGTGAGGCAGTTTTCCTTGGCAGATTTAATGAGGAAGAAGGCACTGAAAGCTCTATTTTTTTTTGACGAGTTACGAGGCATTTCGTCGAACATTTGGAATTAAGTCAGCACATTAAGCTTCCCGGCAGTCTATTATGGTGCATTTGGCACCATAACAAGCATCGCCATTACGTAGAAGGGAACAACTGAGAGCTTGTTATTCTGTGAGCACCATGGTTGCCTCCCATTGAAGTCCATCACTGCAGGACAAGTCTCTTCCTGCCACAATTATTATCGTATGTCCACCGTTCTTGGTGAGATTAATTAGCTCCTATGTATGGGTTTCCATCCTCTTCACTGCCATCGTCATGGCATCTGAGGCTACATACAATTTACAGCCGAATAGATCACCCAAAACAGTTCATCATGAGGAATTGATTCTGTCTTATCAGCTCCACAAGTAAATATAATCAAAGTGTTGGAGAATCGTATGCACTGGAGATTACCAGAGAGATTTTTGTCCTCTTCTACTCTTTTATTTATTTTTATTTTTATTTCTCGGCAGGAATAATTTTCCATGTTGCTGACAGTGAAGTAGAAGTTTAAGGAGGTCCTACTTGAGCCGACCTGATCATGGACTCATCATGATCTTATGGGCAAAGAGAAACAAAAGCTGAAAAGCGTGGAATGATGTTACTACGAAAGCTAAGAGTAGTAATGAGTTGAGCTGTAGCTTTGGATTATCATGATGCCAATCATATATGACAACCCCTTTAAGCAACGCATTAATGCATTATCCCTCAGATCTAGAAAATGAATGATTATACACATTATAAAAAACAAGATATTCAACTTAGAATTCACATCTTCTCAAAAGAATGTAGGCACATTAATATATTAGGGTTGATAGGCATCTGATGAGCGGCTGTTTTTGGTTAATTAATGAAGGTGATGGGTAATACCTTGAGCACTTTTGGCAGCATGTGTTTCTCCTGCAAAAGAATTACATGTAAGAATATTATATTCCTCCATAGACTCTCTCTCTCTCTCTCTCTCTCTCTCTCGTATCTCTCTATGTGGAAGATGATCAAAAAAACAGGACAATACAATATTAATCTAAAGAGAGGTATAATTCTCGATAAAAAGGACATTTACTTCCTTATGCAAATCTACCGAAAGAAGGAAAGCACAGTTTCAGATCACTGAAAGCCAAGGAAAAGAGAAGGGAACATATGAGAGAGAAGAAACGGAGGCATAAATGTATATAACAACAATATGCCATCGTCGCAGTCTCAGAAGACACAAATCGCTGTAATTCTAAGCAATTATTGTATTATTCTCAGACAAAAGAAGAGAAAAAGGAAGCTGTTTTCATGGCCGTGGGCACAAGGAAATTACACGATCTGTGGGAGAGCTCCATCAACCTACTCGAATTTTCTTGCTTGGGGGGCACGGCAGCGGGACGAAGACGGAGAGGAGGTCGCTGGGGACCGGGTAGTAACCCCTGGGAGGAGGCGCGAGCCGCCTCTTAGCCGGCCGCGGCTTCCACGGCGCCGGCGGGCACACCAGTGCCCGTACGGGCTCTTCTGACTTGGGCGTAATGCACTCCACGTCTTCGGTGCTGGTAGACTTGAGCGGGTCGTCGTTCCCGGTGGTCCGGATGGGCGCCAGGGTTGGCAATTCATAGACGTCGAACTCGAAGCCCATAGTTCGATGCGAAAGGAGGGTGGAGAAGCGGTGGAGACGAAGTTAAATAGTCATTGAAGCGGGAGAGGGAGCGACGCAAAGGGCCGAGGAAGGAAGGGAAGGGGAAAGCCTCGAAGACGTTAACGTAAGAAGCCCAAACAACGAATGGGTTGGTGTGGGGGAGGGGGGGCGCCGCGGGGAGTCAAAACGACTTGGCATTTCTAACCCGTAGCTGAGCTGCTTCATGTGCATGTTGACCCACATGCGTGGGGCCTGCATGAGCCCCTCCTCAGTGGCCCTTCTTGTCGGGTGCGTCCCGCTAATTCATCGCGTCTTATGCGCCCCATCCCTCAACGACGAGCCCCGAGACGGGCAACACGCACTGTGAGACAGCCGATGTACGCCTGAGGTAATCACAGGGAAGAGCCTCTCGGGACCCACCGTGAGACAGCCGATGTACGCCTGAGGTGATCACAGGGAAGAGCCTCTCGGGACCCACCGTGAGACAGCCGATGCACGCCTGAGGTAATCACAGGCATAGGATGCCATTTCTTCATGGCCATCCTAATCCGCCATTAAGACGATTGAAGGCCAGGATATGAAGCCATTAATCTACTATCTGGTACTCCTTTTTTTTCGACTCGACAAAGTAATTACTATATATATATTATGTATGTCTCATCGCATGGAATATGGAGGGGTTTACTCCCCTCGAGAAATAAATCCATTAAATAGAAACAGCTGTCTCCTCCTCCGGAGTGAGGTTGGAATTCCATCCTCCTGAAGAGCAGACTAGTTATTATGTGATCTCCGAAAGGGTGGCAGCCTTCTTCCTCAAGCATCCGACACACCCATGCATCATTGAGTTCTGCATTTGCTGAGGTCGCTCGAGCCATCGCAAGATCTTTGACTGATCCAAGAACCACATGCTGAGGTATTAACTCGGATTCTCGGTACCATGAACTCCCCAGCAGGAGCTGTTGTGCAGAGCTCGATTCTTCCTCGCAGGAGGTCTTCAATGGAAGATCGTGGGAAGAATTGTGAAGGAACACCACAGCCTTCCTTCCTCGTGAAATAGGTATTCGTTTCCACCAAAGTTTGGATGTTGCGTCCTGATGATGGAGGAGGAGGAGGTGGTGGAACGAACCTTCAACGTGGAAGAGTGGGTGGTGGAAGCTGGTTGGTGGCGCTGCATCGGATACTTGGATCTACGACATGGTCCCGAACACCAACCGCCTCGGTTAATCATCAAGTAAATGTTGCCTCTGCGACAAAAGTGTAGTTGCAGTACAGAAGAGAGAACAGTCACATGAAGTGAAGAACTCGAAGTACTTTCACCAAAACTTGGAGGAGTCTTACGGGTCTAGTTACTGTAGGTTCCATCCCTTCGTTTCGATGGAAGACACGTCCCACCCATCGCTCAGAGTTACTGCTCGTCCTCAGGAGACGAGGAGATTGACTCTGGATTTGCAGAAGAAGAAACTTGACCACGGATTCCCACTTCCTTTGCGACTTCGAAGAAGATGACGGGGGGCGCTGTTGTTTGTGGTTCATCTGAGAGGATCGTCGAAGGGGAAACCCACCACATGCTCAATGTCATGAATGCACATGGTACGTACACTCTACGCCAGGAGTCATCTCACTAGGCGATACGGTTTGCGACGCCCCTATCTATCGCCATCTCCTCACAACTTCAGCTCCGTGGAACATCACGTGCTGATTTAAGCGAAGGAGAGATAAAAGGTGTTAGTCTTATTTATTTAATTTATATTAGATAAGATTCTTAGAATATATGATAAATTTTTATATTTATTTAAACTAGATCTTATGCTCTTGTCTATATATAGATAAAACTTTCAAGAATCTAAACATGATATTATGTATGATTACACAGTATGAGATATGACGGATGTAGACGCGAACATGAGATTGAAAGAGAGATTATGATTTCTCTTCCATTTTTCTCATCTCTAATACATCAATCTAAGTGATCTTGTGAAAAGATAGAAAGAGAGAAGGAAAATTTGGTTCTCCTTGTAGATCTAGAATGGTTTTTGGATCTAAAAATGATGTCTTTGTAAATCTGATAAAGTTCTCTCTAGATGGCATTGAAAGGCATACGTCCTAAATCTAATGTATTATTATTTGATTTGAATCCTCGCACGAAAGTTTTTTCGTATTACATATAATATATTATAGATTTTATACTTACAATTGGTATTAGAGTCTAATTCTTGATATTAAATAACTTAGATATATTGTTTTCTAATTTACGATGTATGAAAGATCCATGTATATTATCGATCTAAATTTCTATCTAATATGTATTGTCGCCTGCTTACGAGTGACATCAGAATTACTTTTTGTTTCGCAATATTCCATGATCGCATGGTGGCAACGGTTGTGCAGCATTGCAACTACACTAATTGCGATAGATGATTATGTCGAGCAATGTGCGCATCGTAGTAACAACATCAACCTCTAGTGGTTGCTAGGAGGTGAGTTGTGTGCCGTGATTGATCATGCATCGTGGCAACCACACTAGCGACAGCCTGGGTTGAGCATTGGGCTAGTTACATAGATAATAATCACGTATTGCAATACCCATGCGCATGCAGTAGTCGCATAGGCAGTAACACACATGCGATGATCGTATAGCGATTGTCATGCAGTAGCATAGATTGCATATAGGTAGTAGCCACACACAAGTGATAGCTCATGGGCAAAGGCAAATTATAGTTTTACCCTCTTTTGAGATTTAGGTTTTTTTAATCAAATTATAG
The DNA here is from genome assembly GCF_000313855.2 of Musa acuminata subsp. malaccensis. Classification (NCBI taxonomy): domain Eukaryota; kingdom Viridiplantae; phylum Streptophyta; class Magnoliopsida; order Zingiberales; family Musaceae; genus Musa; species Musa acuminata. The sequence continues at coordinate 29,220 of NW_008991503.1, forward strand.
TTATACCTTTATGGCTTTTATTATTTCTATTTTAATCATTTTGATAGTTTTGCCCTTTATAAATGTTATAATTACACCTTATATCCTGTTAACAAAATTATAGTTTTATCATTATGAAATTGAGAATTCTAATTTATATCCTTAATTATAAAACTAATTAATATAATTTATTTTAATTATGATTGAATCTGATCATGATTATATTTTGATGATTTGATTGGATTTAGTTATGATCAAATACAGCAAAAATTAAAATTTTGATCCATCTTGACCTTAATCAATTTTTATTTTTGACTTGCTTAATTAGGTTAATGTTTAGCCTGATTTTCGGCTTACCTAATTAAATAAAATTGATTGATTTAATTTAATATTTTATGTAAAAATTAAAAAAATATAAATTATAGGTTTCTTATTTGACCTATTGATTACATTTTGTATGTGGTAAATAAAATCTAATTATTGTTCTAAGATATTTATTTGATTATTCACATATATATATTTAAAATTATGAAATAATATTTATCTTTCATATGAATGTATGATTTATATTTCATCATATTATAGTTATCATATGAGTTTTTTTTTGTATGATTAATGTTCAATAATTAATATGGATATTATTTTATTATTTAACCATTTCAACATAAATTAGATTGAAAATATTTGATAAATATTATTTGTAACTTGTCTTCCTAAGTTTTATCTAGTTGGTAACTACCAAAGTGGTTGGAATGATAGACTTATGGGATGTAAATTATAATAAAGATCTTATTATTTATAGGATATTTTAAACCATGTTTTATATTATTGTATTAGTCTTGTAGCTACTAAAGTGACCTAGACTAATAACTTATAAAATCACGGAATTAGTTCTGAATTCATCAAGGAAATAATATTCATAATGACATACATAATTAGAAGATTTAGATAATTCTAAAAGAGAATTTATCTTAAATAGTTATGTGATAGGGTAGGATGATATTGTTTTAGATGTCCTTGTAATTTAGGGTTGTATACCCAAAGGTAATAATATTATTCCATAAGAATGATATTAGTCCTCTATAGATAATCGTGAGTGAATATTAAATATTTCAATATTTCGTCCAAAGATAAAATATGGATGATATTAATAGCTCATTATATTTTAGAAACTCAAAGCATTAATATTGTTTCATATTTTGTAGTAGTACTTCTTTCCTTACATTCTTATGTTTTTAGTGTCTCTATACTCTCTAGATCAAATTATTCAGAATTACTAGAGTATGTGTAATTCACATTGGGCGTATTAGATTTTGACTTAGTATTACTTGTTGAAAGACCCATGGACTTGGCTGATGAAAGTATTATGGAATAAGTTAATAAAATGAATGCTTCAGAAAGATCTAATAGACTTAGTTTAATGTTTGTAAAAATGACGATTGTAAATAAAATAAAGACTTCATTACCGACTATAACTAGTGCATGAGAATATTTAAAGGCTATTGAAGATAGATTTTAATCTACTAATAAGTCACTGGTTGATATATTAATGAAAGAACAGACTATAACTCAGTATGATGACACTCGAGGGATTCAAAATCATATCCTCAACATGTCTGACAAAGTTTCAAAATATAAAATATTAAGCATAAATGTTGATGAGTCTTTCCTCGTGTAGTTCATTCTTAATTCTTTTTCTCCTCAGTTTGGTCCATTTAAGATGTAAGGAATTCTGAGGCAACATCACATGTGCAACGAAAGAATATAAAACAAAATCCTTAAATTTCTCATAAATTGTGTTCGTCATTGTGTAAAGATTGGTGTGCAAAATCTGTAAAATTGAAAACTACGTATATGAATTATATTATCTAGGGAGGTCGTATATCCCTGAATCCCTACAGATATGTAGGAGAGGGTAGAGGAGATCAAGTGTCCTCCTCTCTAGCGGTGATCCACATATTAGGGCTATGATAACGCTCCTCAAATCTCTAGGCTTGCTATTTGAGGAGGAGAAGGGGAGAGGAGAATAGGAGACGACAACCAAGAGAAGATATAGCTATGAACCTTTGGTTTTCTTTTATTTATAGAGGCTCCATGTTAACATGACTCTAATGGATCTTGCCATATTGGGTAATGGATCTCCATCCAACGGTTAGGACCGTGTCGACACTAAGAGGAGGGGGTGAATTAGTGCTTTCGTAAAAACGATAGTTTGAAAATTCTTGTTTAATGAAAACTATATCGGAAAGATGTTAATTTGAAAACACGTTTGTAAACATAATAAAAGTAAGAAATCAGTTTGCAATAAAAATAAAAATCTTAAAGTAAATACAAACTAGATTTATAGTAGTTCGGTTGTTGTGATCTACATCCACTCCCGATTCCTCTTCACTCGAGGCCACTGACTTCCACTACCAGTCTTCTTTTAATAACTACCCTTATAAATTCTTTCTCCTTTTGATAGGCTTAGGAGAGAACCTTTACAACCTCTCTTTCTTAGACCTTACTTCTCCCTTTAGAGAAACTTATAAATGCTAGGAAAAAGTAACCCTACACTTCAAGAGAGATTACAATATTTCTTTCTTAGTAATATTTTTCCTCTTTCTACTCAATTTCGTGCCTTACCAAGCAGGAAAGGGTGGAGTATTTATAGGCCACACAAATTTATGTTGAATCTCAGATTTTGATGATGAAATTAATTGATAAATTACTTGATCAAATCTATATGTTGAGAAAAGTATGCATGATTAACTACGATAGCGGTCAAGGCATAAAGCAAAACGAAGTGCCAGAGTCAAGATTGAGATTTCATTAGGAGTTTAAGAGTTCGTTGGAAATGCTACCATAATTGACTGAGAAAAAGCTCATCAGAACTCGCCAAGAAGATCATCGTAAAGTCCAGAAACTTGTCAGAAGTCCGCTAGAAGATTACCAAGAGATCGTCGGAAGTCCGCCGGAAGATCACCGGAAGAAACCTAGACTTACTGTGTTTGTTTTGTTTAGTGTATGCCTTAAAAATCGTAGTTAGCACATAATTAGGGTTAGGTTTGGAAGGTTATCCCATTTACCCTGTTAAGGGCCAACTAGGCCCGTAATTGGACTGATTTGGGCTAGATTCAAGGCCCAACCAAGTTGTTGGACCCTGTCTAGCGATGACATCGCTAGACTAGGGTGGTGGAACTGCCTAGGGAGTGGTCTCTCAAGTGGTCTGGGCAGTGGTACTGCCCAGACTGAGCAATGGTACCATTGATAGTTATTACTACTAGGTGGTGGTACTATTCTATCAGGTGATGGTACCGCTAGAGCTCAGTATTCGAGGCTTTGTCAGGTGGTGGTACCACCTAGTACTAGCGGTGGTACTGTAAGTACCTTAGAAATTCGGGATGAGACACTTTTTGGCTCCAATTTTGAAGCCATTGGGGCCTATAAATATCCCATCCTTTTCTACATGAAAGAGCAACAAAATGATATCTAAGTGTGGAAAAATCTTTGTGTTGGGGTGTAAAAGTGTTGTAAAATTACAATAGTCCTCCTCTCTTTCTTTAGTTTTGTAATCATCCAAGAAGAGGTGCGAGACTTGTAAGGGTTATCTCCTGAACCCGTGAAAAGGAGAAAGCGCTATAAAGAGGTGGTTGGCCTTCGCCTATTGAAGGAAGACCATTAGTGGATGCCGGTGACCTCGACAGAGGAGGAATCAGAAGTGGATGTAAGTCACAACGATCGGACCACTATAAATTCTAGTGTGTTCTTTCCTTACTGCTTATTCTCTTTACTATACTTTACTTTACTTTATTGTAAACTGTCTAATCCCCTCTTCTCTACTCACTTGCAAACTTATTCGAGTCTAACTAACGATTTTCGTTGAACATATAATTTCATCGAACAAAGTTTTCTGAAATCATTGAAATTTATTGTTTTTATCCATTGCACTAATTCACCTATTGAATCTCATATTTTGATAATGAAACCAATTGATATGTGTTTATGTTTTAATTTGTGTTTTGAGTGACGCAGGATGCTTTGATCAGGATGAGACAATTAAAGCAAGAAAAATCATGTTGGGCCTGAGGAACATGTTAGAAGATTGGACGTCGGGCCGGTGGATCGGTCGACGTATCGACAGAAGGCTTCGGGCCATGGATTCGGGCATTGGGCCAAGAAGAGCAGATATTTCATCAAGGATATCGGAGTTGCGGAGTCAACTAGCCGATTGGGCAATAAGCCGCAAGAGAGGACGATGCGTCGAAGAATCGGACGAAGCGTCAAGGGACCAATGACATGTCAGACAACTTGATTAATGCTTAGTATTAATTATTTAGATCGAAGTGTGTTTTTACATGTGTAGGATTAACTACGATAGCAAGACATGAAGCAAAATGAAGTCCTAGAGTCAAGGACGCGATTAGGTTAGGAGTTCGAGAGTTCGTCGGAAGTCTGGATGTTCGTCGGAAGTTCTGGAGGAACCAGCTAAGAAGTCTCAGAGCTTGCCAGAGAAGCTCATTGGAACTCACCAAGAAGATCGTCGTGAAGTCCAGGAGTTCGCAAGAAGTTCGCCGGAAGCTCGTCGGAAGAATATACATAGGGACTTGTTTTGCTTAGCAAATGTCTTCGAATTTTGTAGTTAACACATAATTGGGCTTGGATTTGGGCCAACCCAATAAGGGGCTAGTTAGACCCATGTAAGAACTATGTTGGGCCCAATAAAAAGCCCAAACAGTGCCCCAAGAAGTCTCATCGTCATGGCACAATCTTCGAGACTGTGTCAGGCGGTGGTACCGCCAGTCTAGGCAGTTGTATCGCCCCTGGCAGGGTGTCAGGTGGTGGTACCGCCAGACTTGGGTGGTGGTACCACCCAGGATAGTGTTAGTGTCGACTAACACTGGGCGGTGGTACGCCCAATGTAGGTGGTAGTACCGCTCGTGCCGGGGGAACCCGAGATGGGAAAGTTTTATACTCCAAGTTTGAATCAACTTGAAGCCTATAAATACCCCTCTTATCCCTAGTTAAAGCACACAAGCATAGAGAGTCTAAAAGCAAAGAAACACTGCTGCAATCTCTTTAGAAATTTCCTCCTCCAACTCTAAGTGTTAGAATTTTGTTAAAGAGAGGAGAGTGAGTGCTTGTAAGAGTTATCTCCTAAACCCGGTAAAAGGAGAAGAGAGGTGTAAAAGGTGGTTGGTCTTCGCCTATTGAAGGAAGACCGTTAGTGGATGTCGGTGGCCTCAACGGAAGAGGAATCAGAGGAGTGGATGTAGGTTACGATGACCAAACCACTATAAACTGTCGTGTTCTCTGGTTTGCATTTCATTCCTGCTATTACCTTACTGCAAACTTCCTTAAGTGCTTACTACCTTCAATTCATTACGTACACTTTCAAGTTAAGTTTTCGAAATCGGTTTTTCGTCGGAAACGGTTTTATCGCTACGAAAGTTTTTGAAGACATGATTTTTACCACTACGCTGTTCTTTATCCTAACTATTGGTATTAGAGTAAGGTTACTCTTATTTTGGTTTGAAACCCAAGAGAGATGATATTTGTCTGCAACCAAGAGGGTCACTCAATCACACGTCCACCCATGTTCAATAAGACGAATTACACCTATTGGAAAACTAGAATGAGGATTTTTCTAATTTCTATGGATTTTGAGTTATTAAACATTATGAAAAATGACTTTCAAAAGTCTTCTCTTCCAATAAACGATTGGAATGAGTTGGAAAAGAAGACTTTCACTTTAAATGCCAAGGCTATGAATGCCTTGTTTTTCGCTTTAGATAAAAATGAGTTCAATCGAATGTCTACTTGTGAAATGGTTTTCGATATTTGGCATACACTTGAAATCACTCACGAGGGCACTAGTAGAGTAAAGGAGTTCAAAATTAATCTTTTAGTCCATACTTATGAGTTGTTTCATATGAAACCAAATGAGACCATTGGAGACATATACACCCGGTTTACGGATATCGTCAATGGTCTAAAAGGATTTCGAAAAAGTTTTTTAAATTTCGAACTTGTTAATAAAATATTAAGATACCTCCCAAAGAGTTGGGATCTTAAATTAATGGCAATTCAAGAAGCTAAGGACTTGAATAACTTTTTGCTCGAAGAACTTATTGGGTCTTTGATGACCTATGAAATGACTTGCAATACTCATGAAAAGCTTGAGAGTAACCTTTCAAAAAACATGAAGGATATGACACTAAGAACTCATGAAGACCACTTGAAAGAAAATTCAAGTGATGAGAATTATAATGATGACTTGGCACTTTTGACAAGAAAGTTTAAAAAATTCATAAAAAAAAAAATCTAAAAATGATACTAAAAATAAAATTAAATAAAAAAAAGAACAAGTTATATACTACAAATGCAAGAAGTCAGGATATTTCAAAAGCGAATATTGTTAGGATCAAGAGCACACTAAGAGCAGGGGGTGAATTAGTGCAGCGGAAAACTTTTATGATTTCAATAAACTTATTTCGATTAAAGCCGATTCAACAAGAATGGTTTCAACTCAATCCTTTTCGGAAGAACTTTGAACTTGAAACCTTTCGTGAAAGAGCAAGAAAAGACTAAGGTGATTTGCAGCAAAGTAAAGTGCACAAATAAAAAGCATCGGTTTTGTAAGGTCTTCGTATGATTAAAACCGATCTCGAAAAATGTTTACGTCAAAGCGTAAGTAGACATAGTTAAGGTACAGTAAGGAGGAGAGGCAGTTTGCTATAAAGGAAAGTTGCTCAAAGTAAATGCAAACCAAGTTTTTAGAGTGGTTTGATCAACGTGACCAACATCCACTATCGGCTTCCTCCTCCGACGAGGTCATCGGTGTTCACTAGAGGCATTCCTTCAATAGGCGAAGGCCAACCACCCTTTTACAGCTTTTCTCCTTTTGTCGGGCTTAGGAGACAACACTTATAAGTTTTACTCCTCTCTTGAATGATCTCAACACTTAGAAAAAAGGAGGAGAACTCTAGCTTTTACAACACTTTAAGGCCTCAAAGACTTAAGATAATGTCAAGTTTTCGTTGCCCTTTCATGCAGGAAAGGGTAGGGTTTTTATAGGCCCCAATGAGTTCAAAAATAGAGCCTAAAAATGTCCATTCCCAGATTTCCGGGGTCCTGGCAATACCACCGCCATTACTGGGCAGTACTACCGCCTGTCATCGGGCACTGGGTGGTACTACCGCTCAGTCTGGGTGGTACTATCGCTTGATAGTGCTCGAAGACCGAGCTCAAGCGGTACCACCGCTGGTAGTAATAACTGCCGGTGGTACTACCAGCTGACAGGGGCGGTACCACCACCCAAAATTTCTAGGAGACCGAGTCTCCCAGGTGGTGCCATCGCTGGCCAGGAATTCAAGGGCCGAATGGGCTATTTCATTCGACCCAATTTGGGTCTGTTAAGGGCCCAATTGGTTCCTAATTAAGTTAGTAGGATTATCTCCCAATCCTAACTTAATCTATACTCTAACTATGACAATTAAGACATCATTTCTGCAATTCATATTCCGATGCGTGAATTGCTTCTTTCGGCGAGCTTCCGGCAAACATCCGACAAACTCTCGACGATGCTCCAACAGACTCCCGGCAAGTTCCTGGACTTTGCGACGATCTTCTTGGCGAGTTCCAACAAGCTTCTATGGCAAGCTCCTAGACTTTTCGGTTGGTTCCCGCAGAACTTCCGACAAACATCCGGACTTCCGACGAACTCTCGAACTCTCAATGTAATCTTGATCTTGACTCCGGCATAACACCTGCTGCATGTCTTACTGCCATCGTAGTTAATCCTACATATTTTTCTCAATATATATATTAGATAAACAAATGACAATTGACTTCATTATCAAAATTCGAGATTTAACAATCTCTCCCTTTTTGATGGTGACAATCAATTGATGACGGAGTTAATCTTAACTCCCCCTATCTATATGCCATACTTGAGAAAAGTCATTCTTGAATTCAAAGCCTTTGAATTCAAGTGACATATTAATAAGTTAAGTTTATTTAAACTTATCAATACACCCATCATGATTCCTATCATGATGTAACTTTCTGAAAATGATGTCAAGGCTTGACATCCATTTTCAAGTCTTATATTTCAAATATGAAGTATAACAATCATAGTAATTCATTCTATGACAAGATATCAATTTGTAATATTTTAAATTAAGCTCTGGATATCTTATCATTATGCAAACATTTCAAGTGTAAAATTGCATACATTTATCATCAATTTACCATATATTTCTCCCCCTTTGTCATCAACAAAAAGGAGAACGATTCAACAATATATGTAATTATGGTAAAAATTCATGTCATTTTTCAACTTGTAAAGAAATTCATACCAATTATTTTTCAAGCATTCATGACATGATATCATTCATTAACTTCTTTCCTTTTACTTATCATCAAAACTTTGTATGAAGAAGGAAAGAAGGAAGGTAAAAACTATTGAGAACCAACTTTAAATGAAGTTAAAAATGATAAGAGAGTTTCATTAAATCATGCTTCATTTTTCACAAGGATCAAGATATACATGTGAAATTAAATCCTTGCAAGTGTTCATCTTAAAAAAAATTCTTCCTTCATCAAGAAGGAATTCATGTGAAAGAATCATTATATCAAATACATTTCTCAATTTAAAAATTTACAAGAGATATATCCATGAGAGATGCATTTGTCAATTAATTCCATGTATCAAAAATCATTAAGTGATGGAGCATGGATATAACAAAATCATGTATTCGAACATGTTTTGTCATAGCTTTTCAATCACAATCATGAAGATAAACATGATATTGCATAATCATAGAAACTTTTTACAAACTTTCTAATGTGAACATATTATTGAAGCACACAATCAAGTAAAATTCTCATCATAAAATTATAAACACATAATTTAAATGAGTGATCAAAGAATCAAGAAAGTCTGGAAACGAAATTTAACAAATTCATGCATTCGGACAAATCAACATTCCTAATTCTGCAAATGCTCATCAAATAATACATTAAGTCATAGATACCAATAGTTAGACATATCAAGGACTTGCGATTATCAAATTAAGTAGCATTGCAATCATGAAGGTGAGTAGCATATTATAGTATTACAACATGACAAGGAGGAATTGTGTCCACTTTTCCTACATACATACATATGCTTATTCAGGTGGTGGAAAGTTAAAACGTCTAAACAATGTGTCAAACTGTTGGTGAATCTATTGCAGCTCAGATAAGATTTGATCTTAGCATTGTTCAAGTCGATCTTGTCTTTGTTCAAAGCGATCCATTCGAATCCCTGTCTTCGATAGATGAAGAAGGTGCTTGCTCTATTGGAGGTGATTCCTCAAAGGGACCAGTTGGAGGAGATAGATTACCCCTAAAGATTAGTGTTTCCAGTTTTGGTTCAGGTTGAGGGGGATCGGTTCTTCTAGGCAGTCTAACCCACGTACCATTTCTAAATATACATCTCATCTGTCGAAGTAGATTTTTATTTATGATACTAAATCTAAATCTATCTAGCTTTATAACTTCTTCGTCGAGTGGAATGGCAATATCGTAGGCATGGAGTATTCTAGTGATTAAGCCACCATATGGAAGCATCATGTCCTTTTTTGATATTTCTATCATGTTTTGTTGGATAAGGTAACCAAAATAGTTGTTACATCCCTTCATGATCCAATACATGGTACCTAGTTCCATTTGGCTTGCTTCATCATGATGATATTGTTTAGGGAGAATAATACTAATCAAGATGTGATGAAGTATTTTGGTACTTAATGGTAGTAAATGCTCACAGCTTTTTGGAAGTATCATTAAGTTGGGATTACCAAAAATTGTTCCTAAGGCATCAACGTAAGTGGTCCCAATTGTTTCATCATCCCATTGTCCTCTAAAATAACAACATCCATCTTTTACTGGGATGCCTATAATGTTGCAAATAGATCTATATGTAATAGATATATGACGTCCTAAAAGATAGGTAGACACACTTTCTTCTTCATCTACATGTAGATTGTTATAAAACAACCTAACAAGTCTGGGGTAGATAGGTTCACTTATTTGTAGGATTGAGAGAATGTTTAGATTTGCAAACCATTAAATAGGTTCTAAATCACTTAGTTCATCTAAATCAATATATTTTCCCTTATGAACATGTCTAGATTCTATGGATGCAAATTTTAGGACATGTTTATTAGAATTGAAAAGTGTAGAATCATAGTTTCTTTTAATCTCCTCTTCCCTTTGTCCCTAGAGGATCTTCTAGAACCCATAAATACTGCTATTATGAAGATAGATAATGAGCAAGAGTAGATAATTCAAAATAGAAATTAAAGCCTTTTAGAGAATACCTTAGTTGAGATCTTCAAGAAGATGTAGGATTGATCCTTGATCTTGCAGGAAATAGGGAGTATTGGGCAGCTAGAGGGAGAGAATTGTGTTGAAAGAGGGTTTGGAGTTGCAAGGGAGAGTGGAAAATGAGTTGGGGTCAGTTCTATCATTGGCCCTAGTTCGGTTTTATAAGGGGGCAAGTTGCGGGCGGTGGCACCGCTGGCTAGGTGGTGCAACTGCCTGCCACCCGTGACAACTGGTGGTCTATCGCCAGTTGGGCAGTGCCACCTCCTACAGGCAGTGAGCACTACTTATAAGGGTGTGTGAGCTGATGCGGGTGATTTTAACTTGAAGGGAGTTTTTATTTATGGAGCACACAACCTTAATTATATAATCATGTAAAAATTCTCATCACAAGAGGAGAAGATTCGTACATTCATGATCAATCTTGTAAAATGCATACTATACCCAAATGTCATATAGAGCTCATATGTTTTCAATATGTTCATGACTCATTATGCAAGCATCGTAAGCCTCGCAAGTTCATGATTTACATCATACAAAATTTGTATGCAAACTTGGCTTGCAAGCCATAAGCTCATGATCTTGTAAGATATAGTTGGATCCAAAAAAATTGAGGAAAGAATGTATCTGATAAATTCAGAAATCTGGAAGATGTGTGAAGGGGAATTCAAGTTTCAAAATTTGAGGGATCAAAATTAAGTGTTTGTCACACAAGATTACATCATTAATGTATGGAATATAAGTATCATTTTGTAATTGATAGTTTTAATTCTACTGATCCTCTTTTTGTTATTATGGCTAGAGAGCTTTACGAGTTATTTTAGATCTCTGGTCATAAACCTTGAGCATCCACTATCAAGGTACCATCTCTTCCTCCTAGCTTGTGATGGTTTACGTTACTACAAAAGAGGATGATTTTTAGGCACCCATTTGACCTTGGGTGCCTCAAAAATCGATCTAAATTACTTATCATATTACATGAAATTTTTTACGATTCCTTTATGAACTCATATCAATTTGTGTGGACTAACCTTTTTAAATGGATAATGATAAGCTTTATGTTCACGTTTGTAACAAAAGTTGCATTTGTTTTGAGGCAAAATATGCAAGATAGGGCCTTTAATGAACGTGGTTGGATTATGGTGAGAGATACTCACAAATCCTATTCCGCTTTTCCTATGAACGTGACCCTTGTTGGCAAGGATCATGTTCAAGGACTTGCTACCTACCTCAAATTTCTTCAAGATATCTTTGAGTAGCGAGTTTTCCTTTTGAAGTATTTTTAAATCATGATATTTCGTACATGGAGCTAAGCTATTATTATGCTCAATTTTTAATTTATCGAAATTACTAACAAGAGAATCATGCTCCTTTTTTAATAATTTATATTTTTTACTAATTATTTTATATTCATCAAATAAATTATAAAAAGCATTTAATAATTCATCAAATGATAAATTTGCATCAATTGAACTTGATACCTCCTCTCCAATGGCCATTAGTGCATAGTAAGCAACTTGCTCGGTGTTGGTAGGCTCCTCTTCTTCGGATGCGCTTGAGTCATCCCATATTGATTTGAGTGCCTTCTTCTTTGGTGTCGTCTTCTTGGCTTGGGGGCATTCACTCTTGTAGTATCACAGTTTCTTGCATTCGTAGCAAATTACTTGATCTTTCTTGGGTTCAAGTTTATTTTTAGTGTTGTCATTTTTAAATTTGTTTCTTTTAATAAATTTTTTTAATTTCCTTGTTAAAAGTGCCAAGTCATCATCAAAGTCCTCATCACTTGAGTTTTCTCTTGTGTTCTTAGTGTCATATCCTTCCTGTTCTTTAGAAGGGTGACCTCAAGCTCTTCATGAGCTTTGCATGTCATTTCATAGGTCATTAGTGACCCAATCAATTCTTCAAGAGGAAAGTTATTTAAATCTTTGGCCTCTTGAATGGCCGTGACTTTAGAGTCCCAACTCTTTGGAAGGGATCTTAAAACTTTATTAACAAGCTCAAAATCCAAAAAACCTTTACCAAGTCCTTTTAGACCATTAACGATATCCGTAAAATAGGTGTACATGTCTCCAATGGTCTCACTCGGTTTCATTCGAAATAATTTATAAGAATGTACTAAAGTATTGATTTTTGACTCTTTCACTCTTCTAGTGCCTTCGTGAGTCACTTCGAGTATGTGCCAAATATCAAAAGCCGTTTCACAAATTGAAACTCGATTGAACTCGTTTTTATCTAGTGCACAAAACAAGGCATTCATAGCCTTGGCATTTAAAGTAAAAGTCTTCTTCTCCAACTCATTCCAATCGTTCATTGGAAGAGAAGACTTTTGAAAACCATTTTCGACAATATTCCAAAACTCAAAATTTATAGAAATTAGGAAGATTCTCATTCTAGTCTTCCAATAGGTGTAATCTGTCCTATTGAACATGGGTGGACGTGTAATTGAGTGACCCTCTTGGTTGCTGGCAAATGCCATCTCTCTTGGGTTTTAATCCAACTGAGAGTGAACCTTACTCTGATACCAATTGTTAGGATCAAGAGCACACTAAGGGGTGGGGGGTGAGTGGTGGGTGAATTAGTGCAGCGGAAAACTTTTACGATTTCAATAAACTTATTTCGATTAAAGCCGATTCAATAAGAATGGTTTCAACTCAATCCTTTTTGGAAGAACTTTGAACTTGAAATCTTTTGTGAAAGAGCAAGAAAAGACTAAGGTGATTTGCAGCAAAGTAAAGTGCACAAATGAAAAGCATCGGTTTTATAAGGACTTCATACGATTAAAGCCGATCTTGAAAAATGTTTACGTCAAAGCATAAGTAGACGTAGTTAAGGCACAGTAAGGAGGAGAGGCAGTTTGCTATAAAGGAAAGTTGCTCAAAGTAAATATAAACCAAGTTTTTAGAGTGGTTCGGTCAACATGACCTACATCCACTATTGGCTTCCTCCTCTAACAAGGTCACCGGCATCCACTAGAGGCCTTCCTTCAATAGGCGAAGGCCAACCACCCTTTTACAGCTTTTCTCCTTTTGCCGGGCTTAGGAGACAAACCTTACAAGTTTCACTCCTCTCTTGAATGATCTCAATACTTAGAAAGAAAGAGGAGAACTCTAGCTTTTACAATACTTTAAGGCCTCAAAGACTCAAGATAATGTCAAGTTTTCGTTGCCCTTTCATGCAAGAAAGGGTGGAGTTTTTATAGGCCCCAATGAGTTCAAAAACATAGCCTAAAAGCGTCCATTCTCGGAATTTCGAGGTCTTGGCGATACCACCGCCATTATTGGGCGGTACTACCACCTGTCATCAGGCATCAAGTGAAACTATCGCTCAATCTGGGCGATACTACTGCCTGATAGTGCTCGAAGACCGAGCTCAGGTAGTACCACCACCTGACACGGGCGGTACCACCGCCTGATAGTAATAACTGTCGACAGTACTACTGCCTGACAGGGGTGGTACCACCGCCCAGAATTCAGGAAACCGAGTCTCCCAAGCGGTGCCACCGTCAATCAGGAATTCAAGGGCCGAATGGGCTGTTCCATTCGGCCTAATTTGGGTCTGTTAAGGGCCCAATTGGCCTCTAATTAAGTTAGTGGGATTACTTCCCAAACCTAACTTAATCTATACTCTAACTACGACAATTAAGATATCATTACTACAATTCGTGTTCCGGTGCGTCAATCGCTTCTTCCGGCGAGCTTTCGGCGTACTTCCGACGAACATCCAACAAACTCTCGATGATACTCCAGCCGACTCTCGGCAAGCTCCTGAACTTTGCGATAATCTTCTTGGCGAGTTCCAACGAACTTCTATGGCAAGCTCATGGACTTCTCGGTTGGTTCCCGCAGAACTTCCGATGAATGTCCGGACTTCCGATGAACTCTCGAACTCCCAACGTGATCTTGATCTTGACTCCGGCATAACACCTGCTACATATCTTACTACCATTGTAGTTAATCCTGCATATTTTTCTCAATATATAGATTAGATAAACAAATGACAATAGACTTCATCATCAAAATTCAAGATTCAACAAATATCCTCAAGTGAATAAGAAACAACCAAAGAAGAAGAAGGCGCTCAAAGCAACGTGGGATGACTCGAGCAATTCCAAAGACGAAGAACAAAGCTACAAAGAGGTTGCCAACTATGCACTAATGGCTATCAAAGATGAGGTAAGTAGTTCATTAGATATAAATTTATCTTTCAACGAGCTTTTAAGTGCTTTTCATGATTTGTTTGATGAATATAGAATAATGAGTAAATGGTTTAATTGTTTGAAAAAGGAGCATGTCCTTTTAAATAATGAATTTGAAAAACTTAAGCATGATAATCCTTTATTATCTCAGTGCACTAAGTGTGAACACTTAAAGACACTTGAGAAGGAAAACTTGCTATTCAAAGAAACTCTAGAAAAGTTTAAGGTTGGTAGCAAGTCCTTGAACATGATCCATGCCAATAAGAGTCACGTTCATAGAAGAGGCGGAATCGGATTTGTGAGTAGCTCTCACCAAAATCCAACCACCTTTGTTAAAGGCCTTACCTCGCATGTATCGCCCCTACCAAATGTAACTTTTGTTACAAACTTGGATATGTTGCTTATAAATGTCTGTTTAAGAGATATAGTCCACATAAATTGATTTAGATTCCTAAAAGAACCATAAAAAGCTCCATGCAAAATGATAAGTTGCGTAGACCGATTTTTGAGGTACCTAAGGTTAAATGATTACCTAAAGTTCACCATTTTTTTAGAAATATTTACCATCACAAGCTAGGAGCAAGAGATGATACCTTGAAAATGGATGTTCAAGGTACATGACCGGAGATCCATCTAAATTCTCTAAGCTCACTAGCTTAGACGAAGGGTATGTCACATTCGGAGATAACAACAAGGGTAAAATCATTGGCAAAGGAACTATAGGTAACAAATTCAACTTTTTGATTGAATATGTGTTATTGGTTGATGGCTTAAAGTATAATCTTTTGAGTATTAGCCAATTGTGTGATAAAGAATATATCATTAAATTTGAGTCTAATGCTTGCATTATTGAAAAATCACACAAAAGCCTATCTATGATTGCCCTAAAACAAAATAATGTATACACTATTGACATTGATGATCTTTGTAATGAAATGTGTTTTTCAATTTTGAATGACGATGCTTGGCTTCGGCATAGGAGATTAGGTTATGCTAGCATAAAACTAATCTCTCAAATCTTATCTAGAGAACTTATAAGAGGTATTCCAAATATTAAGTTTGTTAAAGATAATGTGTGATGCTTGTCAATTAGGAAAACAAATAAAAGATAGTTTCAAGTCAAATAATCAAATAAGCACCTCTAGACCATTGCAATTAATCAATATAGATTTGTTTGGACCAATTGATACAACAAGCCTAGGAGGTAGCAAATACGCTTTTGTAATTGTAGACAATTATAGTAGATACACTTGGACATACTTCTTGGCACACAAAGCTTTAGGTATTTTTCTAAGTTTTGTAAACTTATTCAAAATAAAAAAGACTTTATGATTTTATTAATTCGGAGTGATCATGGTGGTGAATTTCAAAACTTTGATTTCCAA